>CAJUYG010007797.1:0-10509 GCA_910591675.1 Galerucella calmariensis | reverse complement strand
AGCACGTAGCACGAAACTTTTGATAGGTATTGCTAATATTAAGAAACCTTACATTGGCATTAAGTACATCACATCAAATATATATTTTCCAAAAGATACAGGAGAGTATTTCATTTTCCTCCAATCTAACCTGAAAATGCTTCAAAAATTCTGCAAATTTGATTCTCTTCGCTGGATAGGATTAATTATTATCAAACACATTAGGGTTTGGACATAGAGAAATAATAAATAATGGGTTTTGGATTCAAAACACCACCATCTTGGTTCGTACTTTGTAAATAAACTTTGAATATAAAACAAAGTAAATAAATTCTAGAAGGTTAACTTTTGGTTTGGCAGTTCTGACCTTCTTCTTCTTATTTTACAAAAAGCTATTATAGATAGGTAGACAAGTTCGAACTGATATTTTAATGCTAAAGTTACCCTGACTAAAAAAATTAACCTCTAAAGATATTTATAATGCCGACCCCTGAAACAATAAAATAAACAATCACTTTTATAAAAATATAAAATTTATTCAAGAACCAAAATAAAAATTTGTTTTCAAACTGGCTAGGGTTGCTAGATGTCATAATAACAATCAAGAAGAAGAAACTGGAAATTAAAAATTAAATCTTTGTTTTGTTTGTTTTAAAAATAAACAATAAAAATAGCAAAAGCTGCTTATCTGTATTCCCAAACAAGAATCCAGAAAGTATTTCATATTTATTCATGCTTTGGAACGTTTATATAGTTTATAACATTTTGTTGGTAGGTGAAAAGTCTAATAAAATGAAAATTCCACGAGGAGTGAAGTATGTCCATTATGATTCAAATAAAATGTAAATTCCACTACATTTAAACTTCATCAATAATATTGTTTTACATAGCCAGTCTCCAACGCCAGGATAGGCAAGACAGAAGAGATATAGTAGAATTTCAAGTTATGTTTTGTATGTTTGATTCATATAATTTAAACTTTGTTTTCAGTAAACACCATCTTGCTATTAATGTAAGTATCTAATAAACAGCAGACTTTTATTCAATGTCCGAGGATAAATGTTAGTTTAGTTTTTCAATAGATAACATAGATTAGTATATAATATAATAACATACAATTGAATCTCTCTTTCTATTGTAATCAAAATTATTCTACTTCTTAATATTTATGTTACTATTTTTGTGAGAAACAAATAAAATTGTTGGTCCAGTGAACTTTTTATTTTATTCACCTATTCTGAACATCTACTCTATTGCAAAATAGTTGATGTAATTAAATCATACACCTGTAATTGAAATATTTGCGGTTTAAAAGCGCATATTTTTGTATTTTTAAGAGCTTTTAAAGCATAATTATGATTGGAAAACAATAGTTTCATAGAGAACATTTAACGAGGTCTGCTAATATACAAACAAGAAATGTCAAATGTTAATTATTATAAAACAGTTTTAAACTATACTGTTCAGTTTTTAATAATAAGGCTGCAGACATTTTGGTCATTGTACAGAACAGGTATTTTTGATTTCGAGAGTTTAGGATTGATTTCATAAGTTTCGTTCTTACATCAAAAACCAATTAGCATCAGTACCATAATGAAAGTAAGCTGATTGAAAACTAACCAGCAGTAGGACACTGGCAATGGATACATGTTTATACTTACAATTTGTATCGTTGAAAACCCCATAGGTTAAGTTTACCACGATTTAATGAATAGTTTATGTTATAGAAAAACAAGCTAAAACATATGATATTCCTATTTCTATGTGAAAACTAGATATTAATTTTTTCCTTTATCGGATACTTCCAATATTCGCTCTGTAATAGGTTAGAATAATTGGTTTAAATTCTTATGTTTGATGTAAGTTTTGTTTTATAAAGATTTTTTATTACATTTTGAACAGAATCAATGAAAAAGTATTTCAGTAAAGTAGCTGTTGTAAAATGAAATATATATTTTAATACCCCCAACATAAACAAACAATTTGGTACCTATTCAATATCTAAGAAAAATTAAAAATTAAGAACCATAATTACCTATTTATATTATTAGACACACCCATATTTGGAAATATTATTACATGTACCTACCTACTTATATCTAGGTACATAAATTGGTTTAGAAAAAAATAAAGATCATAAAAAATGTCTGATACAGAATTACTTTCAGCTGATTCTGTCATTTTATTTAGACAGTTATCCAATTTACCACTATTTTAGCTGTTGTTGACATTATAATCAGAGCATAATAACAGTCTTTTACTTATTTTATCCACTACACTAAGTTTATATAATATGTAACCATATAATAAATAAAACAAAAATTATATTTCATTTATGTACCATATTAAGGATGAATTGGTTCCACAGAACAAAATTTCACACAATTACCCACATACCTATATACTAGTAAAGAATATTACTCGTAGGTAGCATTTCTAAGAGGAATGGAATATTTTTAATTTGTATTATACCTGAATAAGTAGCAAATACAAAGTCTGAAATCGAACACTTGTTTCCACATTGCAGAAATTGATAAAAAAAGCTAAATAATACTTAATCAGTTTTTTAAGTATTAGTTATTATTATAATGTTTTAATAGTAAATCATTAGATATATATAGGTACTTACCAACTTACTATCTTCCAAATTTATTTTTTCATACCTGCATTCACCTTTTAAAATAATTTTTGTGATAATAAAAATGGTTTATTATATATATCATTGAAAAACATCCAGATAGTTTACTAGCAATTAATCCATTACCAACCTTATGTCTAACACTCGGTCTAACATTATATTGTAAAGAAAATGAAACCCTTGAAAAACATCCAGATATTTTACTAGCAATTAATCCATTACCAACCTTATGTCTAACACTCGGTCTAACATTATATTGTAAAGAAAATGAAACCCTTGAACTTTTTGTTAATATTGTGTAATGAGCTACATCAATGGTATAATTGAGAACACTTGTGAAATTTTACTACTTAAACTTTCATAGTTAGTACTTTTTTGTTGTTAAATTCCAATATCCATCTTTGAGAAGTATATATCAGTTGAAATATTGATTACTTATGTCTTGAAAGTTTAAGACAATTCTAAAAAACAAAACAGCTAATTACATTATTATTGTTTGTACTTATATTGTAGAGAAAATTGCAATATATTGTTTGTCCTAGATCCCATCACTTTCATTCACTCCTTTTCAACCACTATTTAATGTTTAATACTAGCCCAATATTTCGTATAGCAACTCTCGTAGCAACTGCATCAACTCTTTTTGTTAAGTTTATACAAGCTTCATCCATTTTTAACTTTGCTTCCTGATAAAAGATGTTGTACCTATGGCGTAATTTACCATTAATTCCCTATTGAGTTTTCTTCTCCAAATGGTCATTTATATTATTTGGTTTATCCATAAAAAAACCTAACACCTTTCTTGGAATTTTTCATATTATAAATAGATTTCCTTTGCTTGTCTTTCATATATCGTTCAATTATTAACGATTATATTTCTCAATTCTATTGTTTATATAATATATTCTGGAAAAACTAGCAATTTACTTTTAATTTTCCAAGGATACTGTCAAATTTCAATTAAAGATTTTGCAAATATGATGATATACTTCTTCACTTTTAAAACTGTCTGTACCCTTCACTTATCAGGCAGCCTAGCCAGTTTACATAAAAATACTTACATTTCAAATGAAACTAAAAGTTTTGAACTAATTCTACTTTAATAATATAAACTATAAGTATGGAAATTCCAAATTGATAATTATTTCGATATATAGGTACATTTGATGATATTTCACATATTGACATAATTAATTAATTATCAATTTAGAGTTTTCATAATATACACTATGTTATTTACCTATAAGATACGACTTATTCCTATACAATACTGTCAAATACATTTTGTAGGTATTAATTCTAAAAAAATGTTGACACTTAAAAATGTAATTATCACTTACCACGGTTATTGTTAATAATCAACTAAGTACTTCATATATCTAGTTTTTAATAATACACACATAAACCTGTCTTTTTACAAAGGTATATTACAAACCAGCTATAAGAATGTCAACTCTCGATAAAGCAACCTCTGTTACCATAGTTTCATCATTCAAATTTCGATTATAATACCCCTTTAAGAATTTAAATGTACGTACGCCCTACGTAGTCGAACTTGACAGTATATGATGAAAACATGTGAAGTCAAACTCACCACTCTATATCATTATATATACCGGTATATGATATACCGGTATATGATATACTGGACGTCGAACTTGACGCTTAACAAACATATATATATATATATATTTATATATATATATTTATATATAATCATAAACCCGTTTGTACCCGCTTTGGGTGTCGGGTGTGTCGCTTATTCGTGGACAAACTTTCGCCATTTCTTTTTATTTCTAGCTTTTTTCGCCGCCTCTGTCCATGCAATTCCTTTTTCTTTTAAAATTTCGGCCATTGTGTTATCCCATGTTTTCTTTGGGCGACCTCTTTTTCTCTTGCTTACTTCTCTAGCTTGCCAAATCCTTTTTGCTGGTCTACTGATCCCCATTCTACAAAGGTGCCCAAACCATCTAAGCTGCTGTTTTTCGATTGTTTTCAGTATTGGTTCTATGTTTAGGTTTTCCCTTATTATTTCATTCCGCATTCGATCTCTTCTGGTGACACCTTTGACCCTGCGTAAATACTTCATCTCTGTTGCTTGTATTCTGCTTTTGAGTGAGTTTGTAAGTACCCAGCTTTCACTACCATGCACAAGGACTGGTCGAAAGACTGACTTGTACACATTCAATTTGGTTTTAGTTGTAATTTCTTTTCTTCCCAGGAAATTTCGATTTAATGAGTAATATACTTTGACTGCTGCACTTAATCTTTCGTTCACTTCTGCTCTCTGTTTTCCATTGTTTTGTATATCTACTCCCAGATATTTGGAACTTTTCACTTACTTTATCGGCATTTCATCAATTTCTATATTAAGGTGCTCTTCTTCTTGTCCCACCACCATTATTTTTGTCTTCTCCATATTCATGTTCATGTTTTGTAGTTTCAATATATGCTTCCATGTTATTAAATTATGTTTCAGCTCTTTTTCGTTTTCAGCGAACAATACTAAATCGTCGGCAAAAACGCATTCAGATATTCCAACTACTTCCATATTTCTATAACCTATTTGAATTTGTTTAACTTTTGTTTTCACTTCCTTCAAAATATCATCCATTATTATTATGAATAATGCCGGGCTAAGTACTCCTCCCTGTCTTAATCCTTCTTTTGTTATGAAATCATCGGACTCTTCATTATCTTTCCTTACCCGGTTTCTGGTTGTTTCGTAAATGCATTTAATGTTATTTCTTAGTTTTGATCCAACTCCTCTTTGTTGTAGACTTTTCCATATTTGATTTCTGGGGACGCTGTCAAAGGCTTTTTGAATATCTATAAAGCCGAGATACACTTTTTGATTTGACAGAATAATCATTCATTTAAAACGTTCAATTATTCTTCAACGACAAACCACTGGCGCGAACGTATTCCGTAAGTATTGAAGATCCCGTAGACCCAACCGCCAACACAACAAATTCTCCATTTTAATTATTGACGGCGACGTCGACGACGATGGGAACGCCGACGTCGCCATCTAAACTAGAAAATTAGAGTTGACGGCCAACATTTGGTTACTTCTTGTGAGAGAGCACATGCTTGGCATTAATTGTTGACATAACCTCATTAACACCACGCCAACAATGGAGATATATAAAGCTCTTAATACGGTGCGATGTAATAGAAGGGAGCCTACCAGCCTTCAAAGTGCTGCCCATCACTTTTTTTTATTCAGAAGGTATATGAAGATAAATACAGGATGAACATTATTTTTTATCCTTAAAAAAATTATAAATGAGGGACTATGATTTAAGTGAGTAGCTTAATATTGTTCTCACACTACCGACCAATCCACAATCCACTGAATCAGTTAATTATCAGTAGTAATAGCCCAAGGACATTGATAATTGTTCGAAAAAATCTTATGACAGATTTCGAAAGCTTGTTGCCTACAAGCAACAAGCTTGAGAAAGTTGTCATAAAATTTTTGAGCATTTATCAATGTCCGAGGGTTATTCGGATAGAAAAATTTTTGGATCAGTATAACAACCAAATCGTGACATTTCGAAATATTAAATATATATTCGAAACTTCAAAATCGAAATAAATCAATATTATGTATCCATAGCAACGTGAAAATTGCCCATGGTCTGTTATCAGTGTAATGTTGACATGATTGGCTAATATTGTTCATATGATATAAAATAAGGAAATTTGATTGGTTTTTGGAATTGTCAAAAAAATTTCTGGCAAATACACCAGGCAAGTAGATGAAGCATTTAAATGGCATTGAAATGGCTGAATTAAAACATAGCAAGACTTATATATATATAAATATGATTTTATACCAGCATCTGAGGCCTAAGAGGATTTCACTTCGTCAAAAGGAAGAGGAGTAAGACACATTAATTCGCCACGAGCTGCAGTGGTGACCCAAACAGATTAATCTAAGCAGTACTAATCTAAGCATCGAGCCATTGCATGGAGATATCAGTGCGCATTACTAAAAAGTTGAATTTCGCGTTATTTTAAGACAAGTGTTGGCATCTAGGCGGCGGTACATGTCCAGCGGTCAGTCGGGACTATGATCGGTGACTCCAGGGTGACCGTAGCATTTCAGTTGTTTACAATCTATGAATTTATGTATATCAACGTATCCTGTTATTATTTTACGCCTAGACGAAATAAGACGGTAAGTTTTTAATACTTATTGGATTATTCCAAAACTAATTTTATCTTAAAAAACACTAATAGCTGCGTATATGCACGTGTTTTAGTTAAATATAACAAAGTAGTTTTCGCTGTAGTGAGTGATTTGGTTTTACAGACATAACGGGGTAATCATGCGCGAAAATGTGCATCATTCCCCCTCTTATAATTGAATGGTAATAATGATGAACTGGAAAAAGCTTATTTTACCATTCCAACTACAAAAAATATAAATGTCAGGAGCAAGTGAAAGTTAACGCAGCAAATCGAGTTAGAAGGCGTATAAACCAATCACCTGAAATTAAAAAAGGAAAAAAGGGAAAGCTGGAATCCTCTGATTCTTCCGAAATAACTGATGACATGGGTATGATAGTGACATATGCGATGATGATGAGTTAGATGATATCGAGCTATGTTCCATTATCGCATCAAATGTTGCATGCGGAATTTGTGGGGAATAAGGGAAAACCAAGTTATGGTATAAGTGTGTCACTTGTGGCTTATGGAACCATGCAGCGTGTACTGGTGAAGACTCCCCTAACCAGTATATTTGCGACTTTTGCAAATAGATTTAATGAATTCGTTGTAATAATAAATATTTTCCACTATTTCTTGTTTCAATCTACGTGCTTGATTCCCCACCCAAAGTGCACCATTACCCCATAGGATGGAGAATTGTGCGCAAATGCACTTTTGTACTTTTGAATTTTTTTTGTGATTAAGGTAACAACAACTATAGTATTTCTGATAATTTTACTTGATAGTAAAATAACATCGGTTTCTATTGCCGTTTACACATTTTCTCTAATATTCATCCAGTGGCAATAGGATCAAACCTCGCTTGGGTGCGCAACATTCCCCCACTTTCCCCAACTAATTAAAGTATAACTATCATCTCTTGTTAACCATTAAATAATGAAAACTGGATAGAATATGACATGTTCCTTCTAGAACAATATTGTCACCGGCATCTTTCTTTCTATTAGGTTTTGGAATTTTGAAGCTTTCGAATCTAAAACAGTTTGATTTTGAGTTAGTATAATCACATAACATACACACTTTTTCGTTGAGAGCTTGAGGTAGACCAATGATATTTTGTTATGCAAAAAAATATAAAATAAATGCTAATTAGACTAATAAATTTAAAGAATTTGGTTCATGGTATACAACACGGAACAGCTCTTAAAGTTTATGGCTATCTAGACATCATTCTTGAGTTCTTTGTTTCGATCGAGAAGAGCATGTGCCCACTATGATTTAGTACGTCCGAAGGTAGGATTTAATTAATGTGTTGTACCCTACGTAATTCGCGGAATTCGTTATATGTGAACGGGTATCGTGATTTATGTGATTTAAATAGGATGTCCAGGTGCACTATCTACTGAAAACTATTCGTTAATCATGATCACTATCCTAATTCTTTCTTTCGCTACAATTTTTACTCTGTATATCAAGCTACTTGTCGATTTATCTTTCTATTTTAATACCATCTCCTCCGATGTCTTCTCTTGAATATATTTGTCTAATTTTCCTTCTTCCTCCGCCACAGAATCTATTCTTGACATTTCTGTTTCTTCCATTGGTTGATTATCTTCTGGTTGACCCATAATGATTTCCCCCCTAAGTGTATGTACTTTTGGATAACATTCACTGACTTTATTGATTATAAGATGAGAACTAGTTTTTTTTTTATCCTCATATAGGAACATTTCCACCTAATATAAAAGCATATTAAATATATTCGAGCAAAAACAACTTTTCATTGTAACCCTCTCGTTTTAGTAACCAATATTCATAAATCTCAAACGTCCACTACGTATAAACAAATCATTATGATGTACAATTTTTAGGGATGATCCTCCAATCGTATCAACTCGTCGTATTCCTTTTTCTACCTACCAGCCAATGCGTAAATCACGCAATATGATTTTCTGCCACTCCCACTCTTCCCAACCTTCATATAATATTTTCTCAGATCAAAATTAACTTATGAACAAACCAACCTACAAGCCTGAATTCTTCACAATAAATTTTCAAGACCAGAGATTTTTATCACGCTCAATCCCATAAACTACGGAGTATGAAAAGTAATAAATAATCTTGAACACTATACATCAAAGATATTGGAATCGAATTTTATTTTTACCATAATAAACCAGTGGTGGTACGACCGATCGAACGCCACAACTTTTTATTTTATAATTGGAAACGAATACCTTGTTACAGTTACAGTCAATATTATTTTCCTTCTCCAAAATAAAAGTGACACTGCGATTGATGTAAGCTTTTTGAATCAAACCAAACCCAGGATCACCTCCATATAGATCTCAATTGCTGATCAACACTTTTGTCTGAGCTTTCGTATAATATAGGTACATATGTATATTGAAAAACTCTTAACCTACTATAGAATATAGAACCAAACAAAATTTCAGTGTCAAAATATTTCATTACTCAACATATTCTCCTCTTAATTGGATACATTTATTACAGCGAACCTGCAACGTCTCTAGACCTTTCAAAAAAAATGTTTATCTTGCCATGCAAACCAGATCTCCTCATCTTTTATTACCTCCTCGGTGAAAGGAAATACACGACCTTTCAAACTTTTCTTCAGCTAGGAAAGAGATGATAGTCGGACGGAGCCAAATCTGGTGAATAAGGGGGGTGTTCTAGTAATTCAAACCCTAAATCACGAATTTTTTGCATGGCAACATGAGATTTGTGTGCAGGGCCGTTTTCTTTAATTTTTTCCCCTTACAGTGGTCAGTAATGTCGAATAGTAATCTCCGGTAATTGTTCTACCCTTATCCAAAAAATCAATCATGATTATTCCATGACAATCCCAAAAAACTGAAGCAAGAACTTTTCCAGCAGATTTTTGGACACGAAACTTCTTAGGTCTTGGGGAGGATGAAGGACATTGATCACCAAGGGTATTAAGCATATCTTCGTGAATCTGCTTACCTCTTAACCCTTTAAATACAAGTACTTGATGATGGGTCGATTCTCCAATTTTTCGATTTTTAAAATTTCGGTGGACGTCTTTTTTCTTTTAATTTATTGCGTTACTCTGGTTTACTTTTTTGACGTCCAACTTCACACTGGCACTTCTAATGAGTTATTGTTCGTTGTTATGGTATCGCAATATTTTGTGTATGCATGGAACTGGTCTAGGCTAACTATATATCAATATATCCTCGTATCTTCCAGCAGCATATCTTTACCATGACAATTCCTTCCATCGGGAAATAGGACTAAACGAACTACTAGTCCCTGAGACATGCCTCAGGACCCAAGTAGAAGTAAGGGGGCATAATAGATCTTTTAGGTCTCAGCGACTGTCACCCCGAAATATATACATACACACATGACAATTTATTTCATCTGTGGAAAGGTGTACGGGTCGAACTCAAAATCTTTACTTTTAAATTGTAACATTTCTGCTTTTTGGTATAACATATTACTTCCATATATTGACTTCTTCCAAAAACGTACCCAGAAAAATTGAAGAATTTTGACGGATGATAATAAGCAATAATTTCATATGATATTAAACCCTTAAACCGCCGTCACTGGATGTAATTGGTGATCGTTTTCATTGTGAACCTGTTGTTTTAATGTATTCTTGAGCGTTATAATTATCGAACAATAATTAACTGGGTGGTTCAACTGAACGTTTGTGAAGG
>CAJUYG010007796.1:0-10510 GCA_910591675.1 Galerucella calmariensis | reverse complement strand
GGCTCTATCTTAATTCTCACACATGGTTGGACGTTTTTACTGAATTATTCGTGGATATATTATGTTACGGACACAGAGAAAGAGGATATAGATAGAATATTTGAACAAAACATCTGTGAATTAATAATGGGAGCCTTTTTGCTATCAGTTTATTAAAATATGGACGTAATTTGAAAAGAAAAGAAGAATTTTAGCACTAATTCTATAAAAATATGATGAATGCAGCGATGCAGTATTTGTGAAATTTGTAAATAGTTTGAGGGTGAATAAGTATGGGGAAAATACAATTGTAAACGTTCGAGGTTTAGGTATAGAACAAACTAGAAGTAAACAGAAGTTTTGATATCTAAAAATACCATAATATTGTACTGTAATGTAAATAAAACTTTATGTGTGAATATTTACGAAAATATGATTTTACAAGGAAATTCATATTATTAATAAGAAAAAAGAAGCGTGGACTGAGGGTTTTGTTTATCAAACGGAATAAATAATAAAAATAGCAATTAACCTGGTTGAAATATAATACTTTGTTGAAAATAAAACAACAAACACGAAAAAGTGGCAGTAAAATTAGAACTAATAAATATTTTATATAAAAATGGACCATAATAGACAAATGTCGTTGTTAGTTGTATCAAAGATTACAGAATAAAATATAAGATGTTTCACTTTAGGGCGGTTTGATTCAAGTTGCTGTCCCAAACGGACGCCGCTCTCATAAATTATGTTTACGATTCGCTTTTGTTGTCAATAACGAGACCGGTAGATACCAGAACAGTTCGAAGAGTTTATCTTATTTTAAGCTATACAGGGGTAATTAGAGAAATATATATTTAAATTAATAGGATTCTTTATCACAAAGGTTAATTTTTAAATGTTAATAATTTCGAAACATTTTCGGGATATGAGTTTGAAAAGGTAAGTGAAAAATAAACTTGAATTTTTAAATTGAACCAATTCACAGTTTTTATCCAGCATCTTGGTAATTTTGTGATACTTATTGATAATCTATCAGATATTTATCACAAATTAAATTAAATATACTCATTAGCCACCAGAATAATAGGGCCACTAAATCTTAAATTTTGATCTTTAAATAACGCGTATTTTTTGGATTGACAAGTTTAAAACAGTAAAAAGAGAAGCAGCTGCAGGACTTTATTAAAAATTTTTATAAATGTTGTAAAATACTAAGTTTGGAGTTTGGTTTATGTATTAAATTTAATCTATTGTCTTTCAAATCTTTCAATATACATTTGAGAGTAAAATATATAAGGACTCTGGTGTACACTTGCATAATATTTGAAAGGAAATTGACTACATGGATGATAAAAAGAAAATTTAGTAAATTCGTTCAAAAGGAACTGACCAATTCCCCTTTGGTTAGCTATAGAATTGAATTTTTCGATAAATATATTTTCCATCGCAATAACGTTCTCAACAATGTCCCTTGATGGTACACATAAGCCACTAAATTCATCCTTCTTGTCGTGTAAGCTTTTAGTTTACAGAAAAAAATTTCTCCGTTTATTAAATTATCAGCCGAATGGGCAAACTTTAAGCATGTTTCACATGAATGTTGTTTTAGACATTTTTTCAACAAATACCCCGTAACAATCATAACATACACTAAAGCATTTCCTTCTGGGCTTGATAGATTTTGGTAATATGTTGTAAACAAAATGGACTTCCGTATTTGATAATAACTAATTTAATACCCACCTCTCAACGTCTTTGAGAAAACGATAAAAGGATATCTCTGGTTTCCCCACCTTGCTGGAACAACCCATCACAGCACAACACACGGGCATTTTAAATCCACTTTTATAATATTATTGATACTTTTGGAAGACAGGAGACTAAATGAAATGAACAAAATTTTCTGACCCTTAATCCTTAAGTACTAACACACTTAAACACACTGTCTCAGAGACAGTCGGTATCGAAAGGTTGAGTATAAAATATCTTCCCACTCCCGCGCTCCAAACGTTGGCCAGTAACGTAATTTCAGTACACATCAGCTAAGATTTCCAAAAAAAATGCGAACAAGCCCTTGCTTTATATTTTTCTCATTAGTCTGTTAATTTTTTGTGTTTTCTTGCTAAATGTACTTGTTTATATAATATCCTTATTATAAAAAGAAATCCGTAATTTTGTATTAGCAAATATTACAAAATATTTAGTGTATAAGCTTCGCTATTAAAGAGAAAAATATTAATATGATTTTTTGCTCATTTCAACAATTAATTAATAAATTTAAAAAAATCTATACAACATATATATAAAACACGAGCAACCAATTATAAACACCGTTCTAAAATAGCAGCGCTCGACGGGCGACGTCCCGTATAATATACCAAATTAAATGCAAGTAAGGACGTAGCGACGTACTGTACCATCCAAGTCACCATACACCAGCGGCATCGGTGCTTTACGCGATAAATTCGAACGAGTGAAAAATCTTATATTTTATTCTATAATCTTTGGTTGTATAAAATTAACTGCGTGAGACGTGCGGTAATCTGACCAATCACTAGGCACCTGAAATACCAACATTAGTAGGTGCAGTCTGGAGCAGTTTGGAGCAATTTGGTCCGAGGACCAAAGCGTGGACTTATTTAGTTTAGAGCATCAGTGTTTATACTGGATTAAAATAGTCCAGGTTTAAAGTCTGGGACCAAAATAATTGACATTTTTATATTGAAATGACATAACCTTAAATCTTAAGGTAATTTCATGGTAGATTTTTCTTTTATTTTTTTTATTTAGTTATTTTATTCAGTTTTTTAGGTTAATTTGATCCGATCTTACCTGACAGCGACCTATTTTTACTCTGTGCTTTCAGATAACTGTTACTTTGGTCCACGAATATTGATGTGCCCTATTTACACCGTTAAAAATTTAATTTAAAATACCCTGGTTGAGACGGATCAAATTCGAGTATGGTTAAAATAAGAAATATTCATCTAAAATAGATTAACGATCACATTATTTTAGAGGGCGGGTAATCAGAGCGGGAAGTAGAGGTGTGTAATATGACACTTTCTAACCTTCAATGACGTTAGTAATGACAGCATTACATATATGGTTGTGAATAAATACATTTTTAATATTTTAATGTTGTGTTAACCTACAAAATGTGGATTGAAGTAATTGAAGTCAAATGTCAAATTAACAATATTACGCTGGTTTTGACAACAACTTCGCGCATTCGACTGTAACTTCAAGTGGGTTCTTCTTACGTGAAACGGAGTCTAACACAGAAAGTAGGCAGCTGCACAACCATGATGAGACCTATTACAACTGATCTATTGGCGGCGAAAGACGAAAAACGTCAGTAGAGTATATGCATTAGAGAAGCGAAGAAAAAATAACCAACAGTGGCTATGGAAGTGGTTTTAAGTTCACGTCATAGGAAAGCGTGCCCAGTACAATACTGATAAAAGACATAAAATAAAAGTTTTGGTCAATACTAACTATGCTGAGTTAAGACCACAGGAGGGTTGACGTACTGAGAGGATACACAAATAAGGTCCTAGATGCTGTGGGACACTTATCATATCAAAATACATTCTATATATTTTATCTTCATGTTGTAATTTAAATAGCTTGATCTGAAAGCCAGAATTAATAACAGCTAATACTATTTACTAATGTTGCATAAACAATGTCAGAGCCTCACCCTCATCTACGAGGTTCCAATTTATATTATTTCGTGATAGTACCCAGATAGTATCATCATGATAACCCTTCTATATGTTCCTTGTGGTATATTCATTATTCTTTTAGGTTAGATTGGGGAATGGCACTCAGCGTATGCTGTGTAGTGTACAACATGTCTGTAATTTTGGTTCTACAAAGCAAACACGTCCTCTTAGTCACTAGACATATTGTATATTACGCTGTCTCGCTAACTTTAATGCTTTATTAAAATTATCTAAAACGCCATCGTCTTGTAAAGTGGTTAAGTGTGGAATACGGGGAGCAAGATATAAGTTACCTTTATCCCGCTTTTTTAATAAAGCTAGATGACTATTTAATTGATCCCTCCGTGCACCTGAACCTGTTGCTCTTGACTTTCGTTTGAATAATAGCTATTTATGTATCAAGGCAGTAAAGTGATTCTTTATCGGACGAGTCTGAAATTATGAGACGAACGAGCGAGGCAAATTCGATAAAGACACTTTACTGACGTGGTGAAAACAAAATTTTATCGCCAACTGTTCAGAATACAGAATATAAAACGCGAATTTCGTACTAATGGCATTTTTATTCAAATAATTTCATCTTGATAGGTAATTTCAAACAGCAAATATGTTAAATACAATCTCCTGGGTATACAAAATTATGTTGCACAAGTTTTTGTTGAACTACTATCCCTGAATTCTCAAAACATTTTAATTTGTCTATTATTGACCTAGGTTAATAATTATTAACCACTAATAGAGAAATTCAACTTCTCAGTTGGCTAGAAGAAGCAATAATTGTCAACTTCACAGCTAGAAGTGTAAAATAGTATATTAAAGTATAAGTTGATATTAAGGTCTTTAAAACACGCGCGATTTTTGGAGCACGACGGCGAAGCCGGAGTGCTCGAAATTGAGCAAGTGTGTTAAAGACCAGTTATCCACGAATACTTTACGATATTTTTTTTTATTGGTGCACTTTGAAATTATAAATACCGGTCTATAACTACTACAAAAACAAGAAATGGAAATCATAGATGAAAACGTCAACTAAATGTCAAATGGTTGAATTCGTGACGTATATGATGTACACCTTGCGTTGTCATGGAAATGAGAAAAACATAAACTAATTTGTATTTTGATGGAAGTTCAACCTTATTGAGTTATGTGAATGTCAATAGTATTAATTTAAATACCATTTCCTAAGATTTGAAAAATGGAAATATTAATATTTCAAACAATACCAACGGCACTTTCCATTTTAATTTATAAATTTGAAATTGTTAAACATCGTTCGAATAAAAGTTTTGACGTTACAAACTACTCCTGTCAGATCAATAATAAAAAAATTGACATTTAGACATGATTTAGACCTGCAGACATCCTAAAATTCCTCCGGGAAATAGGACTAAAGGAACTACTAGTTTCTGAGACTCTCCTCAGAAACTGAGTAGAAGTAAGGGGGCACAATAGACCTTTTAGGTCTCAGTGAATGTCACCCCAAAAATCACACATACACATACACAGACATGATTTAGACCATAGATTTAGACTTCGTTTCTCGAGTTGTTGATGTTGCCACGGTAACTTTAAAACACGCGCGTGCTAAAAAGTTCGATTTAAACACGCTGAGGCGTGCTTTAAATAGGTAAAATGGTTCACCAATAAAAAAAAAATATTATATTACATTGACATTGTTCGACAAAGTCTGTCTGACAACCAACTAATTTACAGCACATGCCAAAACACACAGCTTCAACTCCAACTGATCGGTTGTCCACCAGAATAGTATCAACGAACATTATTTGTTAATGTTCGTTGATAGTATGTACAGTTAGGTGTTCTGGTATGGTCTATATAGCAGACCTATCAAAATAATGTGTCTATACCTACCCTGTAGAAATATGCTATACATATAAATTGAGAATGAATGGTTTTTAATGGCAGTATTACAAAACTTGTTTTAAAAACATTGATGTCAAATTCAGTACTTCAATTGCACCTCTGTAAAGGTTTTAAATTAAAAAAGCCAGTCTCCGATCGTATCTGCCTAATTTGCATGAGTGTCTAAAAATTAGCCCATCGTTTTGAATTACCACAACAAATTCAAGTGAGTGCCATAATTTATCACTTTTATTACCAATCCAAAAGATAAATTGATTTTTTTAAAAGCAACTTCTTTTGAGATACATAAATCTAGATATAACTGAACTACAACTCGCTACTGGTAAATGACCATTAATTTTTTTTACAAACTCAAATTAGTAAATTGATACAGAACTTATCAGGAGTAATTCCAGCAATTTTACAGTAGACACGAAGTGCTTTTCCCACACATTTATTTGACGTTTTTTTTTTTATTTCACAAAAACTAATTTCCTAATAATGGCTGGATAGCTTAAAGAGTTACTGGAATAAAAATTTGAATAGTAAATCAAACAAAGATTTTACTATACTTCAAATTAAATCAGTGGCAGCCCGTCAGGGTGTTTAGGATAGTAAAAGAATTCAAAAAGGAGAAAACTAGAAGTCAAAATTACTTTTTTAATTTTTTCAATTAAATGTTTCTTCTCTCGCAGTGAGTATAAGACATAAATCCTAAAACTTGTGGTTGTTACATATGAAATGTAACCAAAGTGCGCGAAGACTCCGTTATTACAAACTCAAGGCGCCATTTTGGTAACAGAGGTACAAGCACAATCACGTGAGGGCGCGCCCATGCCGACCGATAGTACAAAGACAAGCTTAACTGATATAGCTGATGATAAAGACAAAGAGCGAGTGTAAACGGTTTGTACTTTGCTCACTGATTATTCGGGTAACCATAACCAAGAGGGCAAGCCCCTGTTGCCGTCGAACTGGAAATTAAGATTGTTTACATTTAAGAATGTCGCTAAAATAAAAGCACTGATGGTTGAGATTATAAATTGATGAAAGATGTAACCTATTTTAAATACGCTGTTCGAAACATATTTAAACATTAAACAATAATTTTGCAGGAATAAGGAATATATTGAATTATTTATTATATAGCTCGGGCAGATTTGTAGAATGTATTTCATTACTCAGCAGCTCAGCTGACGTTCAAATTTTAACAGAGTAAATAAGTGTATCAAGGTTTTTGTTTTTGATGAAGTAGAAAAATGGTAAGTGCAAGTGTTGGAGTTCTATACACAAAATCACCAAACTGAGTTATACATATTTAAAAACAAAATTAATCATACACAAAAAAGTAACAACAAATGCGTTTTATTAACAACATTTCCAAAATAAGCGAAAAAAAGCGCTATCCCAATAAAAACCGTTCCTGGAACGTGCACTTCACTGGATTCCATTTCTAATAGACTATCATATCGTTAGAATGTCATAAAATAAAATATTTTATCGCCAACCGTCAGTAAAGCCGTCAATTATCAGATTGATTTCCGGAAGTAAACAAAAAGTTTACCTTCCTTTACTTCATCTGCCGCATTTGCGGCAGGTAAAGTAAAATGCGGCAGGTAAAGTATTTTGACTTTGACATTATACTCGAATATCTGTCAGTGTCACGCTTCTCCCTATTACGGCTCGATAATAGTTTCCTTGCGATTTATTTATAACAAATTATTGTTGGAACTCCTTTGACTTCAGGAATTAACTTTCATAATGCTTCAGGGTGTACCTTCAATTTAAATACCTATAACAAATAATAAGTAGATTTGTTATATATTTGCTGTTTACTTTGTTATAATAAAATGCAATGAAATATACCTACCTCAGTTTCTTACATTCTGAATTCTATGCAGTTGGCGATAAAATTTTGTATGCACTACGTCAGAAAATTGTCTTTATCGAACTTGCCTGTTATTCGCCTCGCTTCGCTCGTCTCATAATTTCAGACTCGTCCGATAAAGAATCACTTTACTGTCTTCGTACATAAAATGTTTTACAACACGAGTTGCGTACTATACTTTACCTACGACCTACTTGTACTTGTATTTATAAGAAGCATAAGAAATAACAGTAACATTATTAGAGGTGCTTGGTAAACTTTCATCTCCTCCATCTCTATTACTCTATTACCAATGAAAGAAGCACAACTAACGTTTAATCATTATTAAGATTATATTGTTGGTAATCAAAAGTCCATTTTTCAATTATAATCAATACATACCTAGCCCTTTGGGCTTTTCGTGGCCATATCGAATGAAAAAAAAAACCTTATTGCGGTTTGATTCCCAAAAAATAATAAGTAATGCCACAAGGAACTTACAGAAGATATTCACTAAGAAGAGCCATAAATTCGAGTAGTGGTAAGTAATGAAAAAGAAGTTAATTTTTTGTGAATGCATAAATTTCATAACCTCAATTTGGACGAGAAATTATCTAATCATAAATTAATACAGGAATAAAATTAGGTGAGTAATAAAAAAAATTGTAACTTCTGCTCTTCACCCACCTATTGCCAAACTCCACGAGCCACCACTGCTTGAAATAAATATTACATATTAATGAAAAACTACAGCTACTTTACCAAATGTTGAATATTAAATAAGAAAGAGATTTTGACAATAAACCGAAATAATCATCCAATTTTGTGTGTATGTTTTCGGTAATTTGTTTTTAATAGATATATTTTTCGAACACACGAGATGAGTTATAAATACAAGGTGTTTCTAAATTCATGCGACAATATTCGGGAAATGATTGCTCGTATGAAATTAAGATGGGTCTTTCCTAGAACAAAATTTCCTCAGCCCACCACTTTCCGAGATATCACCCCTAAGAGGTGGTGATAAAAATTGAGTTTTTATTTTTTTATAAAATTTCAGTAAAGCTGGAAACTTGAAATTCTGTAATTTTCGTGCACTCGCAAAGGACTAACCTATATTCCTGTTACATTTAAATTGAAATTAGCAGCCCTTACTTTATTTCATATAAAAACTTTTAGTTTTATGGAATAAAATTTAACTTAAAATCCTTGTTCAATTTAAAAACTTTTTTTTTCCATAAATTTTTTCCCAAAACCAATAGCTGCAGAGAAAAAAAAACACCATAATTTATAATTTTTTTAATAAATTGAGTGGAAAACAGTAAAGATGTAAAATATAATAAATGCTGAAAATGCACCAAAATTACAGAATTTCAAGTTTCTAGCTTTACTGAAATTTTAGAAAACAAAAATAAGTTTAGTCGCCATCTTTTAAGGGTGATATCTCGGAAAGGGGTGGGCTGAGGAAAATAGGAAAGACCCATCTTAATTTCATACGAGCAATCGCCTCCTAAATTTTGTCGCATGAATTTAGAAGCACCCTGTATATTGTTCCAATACTATTTTAATCGTAAGCAGATGTACTATTGAAAACAATGGGCTTGTTATCGATAATAATACAACAAGTGTGTTAATGATTATCGAAATACAAATTTTCGATAATCATTAATTACACGAGTTGTATTTGTCAAGATTATTTCTTGATACAGTCATTCTGACGTTTCTTTGATAATTTGACATTTTCTGTGAGTCATTAGATTTTTGATATCGAATAAAACAACTAATGACAACGCACAGATAGGAAAATTGCATGTATCCAATCAGGTGCCGAAATACAAAATCGAAAACATGGTGTTTTCAGATATCAATCCTCATATTTAAACCAATCGAAGGCGCGTATTTTGTATTGAGTGAAATAATCAATGAAATATTTTCTCGGTTTTTCCTACGTTATTTTGTAAAACTGAATAAACAAGATAACTAGTGAAATTTTCAGCTCTTGAACTTTCCCCACTACTTAGATATTAGAGGTTGAAAATGGAGCTCCCCTAAAAAGCGACAGAACCGACTGTGACGTCACATTGCATATTGTGCTCTGTACACCGCTGCGTTTCACATAAGAAAGTTGGTTACAGCTGCAATATCTTTAAATTTCAAAAGTGTTAGTGATTTTTGCTATTAAAGATGTACTCAGTAGATACTGGATTTATTGAAGCAGATTCTGCAAATTCACCTAAAGTCGATATCTTTATGGTGAGGGACTATATTAATAGAAACAAAGAATTCACACTTGGTTTCTGAATCGAAATTTCAAAACAATCTATAATATATTGTACATTCTTATATCTGCGTCTGGAGGGAGTAGGAAGTCTTCTCTTAACTTGCACAAATGGGTAAAGGTTAGGCTCTATTTTCTGAGCTTAACTTGTGAAAACTGCGACCGTGGCTTTGAACTATGCATTGTTACTCTATTTTTTAGACAGTCAAACAATCTCGGTACTACTCAAGGTTTTAATTTAACTGTTCCACTGCTCACTGTTTTAATGTATATATATTTTTCTGGTGCATTCTTGGATGTGTTAGGACAGTCGGGAATCAAATAGTATTCATTTACCACTTTTTTCTCACTCCCTTCACAATAAAATAACGAAATAGTAGGTACAGTCAACAGTCCAGCGTTTTTTTTTTCTTACACAAAACGATACAATATACACAATACACAGCTCTCGACTCGCGGCGTTTCAAACGTTAGGTACCTCTAGCATATGCAGTGTGACGTCACAGGTAACCACGCCCCGTTTTCATTCAATCCAATTTCTTTAATTAATTTGAGGGTTTAAACGTTCGCGGAAAAAACTAAAATTTTGGGAATCTGTTTAAAATGAGTTTTAGTTTCTATTATTAACTAAAAAAATTTTTCTTGAACAAGCCCATTCTAATGAAAACTGAGTTACGACTAATTGTACTTAAATCGAAAAACCTGATATTAACTTATGTATTTTTGTTGGAGGAAAATATCATTTTGATAAGCAATATAATATTTTATTACAGTAACAAAAAAAGTATGAAC
>CAJUYG010007795.1:0-10513 GCA_910591675.1 Galerucella calmariensis | reverse complement strand
ATTCGGTATCAATTACTCCCAGTCAGAATGAACGAAAAATGAACCGTCTGCACACAAAGAGAACGTTCACTCGGATTAAACTGATTCTGAGACGCACTACATCACCCGACGACATATTTTGAAGAAGAACAGATGAATGTTCTTTTCTTTGTAATTCACACTAAGTCGTGTGAACATGGAATGAAAGAATAATGAAGCATTCACTTGGGTGAATATTCACTCGAGTGAACCGACTGATATCACCTTTAGGAAGTGTTATGAAGCTGTCTATGGAAGCTGTTGCCAGCTTTAATTATAGGATCCCAAATTTAAAGTGTCATTTAAATTTCTGTCTGACATAGATCAAAAGAGAGAAACCCTTCCGATTGTTATAGTATTCCGTGTACACATCCGCTGAACTATTATTTTACCGGAGAAAATAGTTTTACTGAAAGTAAAAGTCTGCCTAATCTCTAGCATATCCAATGCATTTGACACGTTCTGAAAATGTATCAGTGGATAATTTGCATTATAATAAAAGCTTAAAATATAACCTGACTAGGCTTTCTTAATCGATAACTCTGCCTCTTGTACTATCAAGGTTTTTGTTGAAAAATTATTTATTTTCTAGATACGTCGACATGATCAACGTTATGGTTTTCGATTTCCATGGAGCTTTTGAATATGATGTTGGCCACGTATCTCCGTTGTATCCTGCTGAAGTGGATAACCTTTACTACGAAAATTTCACCTACAATGTGGTACGTTATTTTATTTGAACAAAAATTCCTCTTTCCTCCAAAGATTTAAAAATAATCCACTAGAGTATTCACTAGTAGGGTTAATCGTACAAAATGAGAATTCTTAATTTTTTCGAGGTTATCAAAAATGCATTTTTTGATATTGGTGTGTGAATTAAACATACAGATCGCGAAAAATCTATTCGACACATACGATTTACACATGTACGACAAAGAAAAGATGAGAAAAACTACTTGAAATCGAGAGAAGAATAATTGTTCTAAGGTCAGCGTTGGGCGTGTGGTTACTTCCAGTAACCAATCTGATATGAAAGCAGCGTTGCCACTTTAGAATGTTTGGTACTTTGAAAAAACATTTAGTGACAGTTTGAAGAAGAAAACATCAAATATAGTTGAAAAGGAAGGGAACGAACATGAATACCATACACTCCAAAGAGAAGATATAGAAGAGGCTATAAAGAAACTTAAAATAGGAAAAGCCAGTGGGGAGGATGAAGTAGCGCCAGAGATGAAAAAATGGTTAGGAGAAAAAGGAAAAGAATGACTGCTCCTTATATGCAGGGAAGCATGGGACACTCAAAAAATCCCCAAAGAATGGGAAAATAATATTATATTGCCAATACATAAAAAGGGGATCAAACACAGTGCAATAATTATAGACCAATATGTTTAGCCCAAACCAGCTTTAAAATATATACGAGAATATTAGAGATCCGATTAAGAAGTCATATAGAAGCAAAATTGAAAGAGGAACAAGCAGCTTTCAGACCAGGCAAGCAAATGATAATATATACATTTCAAGAAGACTAATTGATAATACAATTGAAGCGGGAGAAGAAATGTATTTAGCACTTATAGACTTGAAGGCAGAAACTAATTAATAAAATAATAAGTATAGCTCAAGGAAAAATTTGGACAAATTACAATCTGCAATAAATAAAATCTAAAATTGGGGGTACTGAACACACGCCCATCGCTAACTGTGCTCAATTATTCTTCTCTCTCTTTCAAGTAGGGTTTCTAATATGTTCCTTGTCGTACTTGTGTAAATCGTATCTCGCGAATAGAATTTTCGCAATCTGTATATATATTTTTGATCATTACTAAGTACATTCTTGTCGGTAGGATTATGGAATTCAAACGTGGTTGAATGAAGGTAGTATTCCAGAAAAACTAAATCTAGGAGTCGTATTTTATGGACGTACATTCACTTTAGATGACAGTCGCAATACGTCACTTTATGCTCCAATTAAAGGTCCTGGTCAAGCTGGGCCGTATACTTCACAAGCAGGATATTTAGGATATAATGAAGTAAGTAGCCTCCTTTCACAGATTATATCAAAATAAAATTAATTGTCAACTGAATAAAATAAACAATACTAAATTAGGAGAATGTGAAATTCAATGCAGTATAGCCGACAAATGCCTCGGAAAATATACGAACTAAAAGAAATGTCATCGCAACTACCCATTCAGGAACCGATGTTAAAGTATATATGTTATAGGCAATGTGTATAATGCAGGCATTCTATACAATACCTAGGAAATGTGTAGAATGCCGGAGTCGTTCAGGCAATGTATGAAATGATATTCAATAGTTCAACTATTTTACACTCTACCTAGGAAATGTATAGAAAACCTAGTCATTGTATAGAATGCCGGTTGAAGCATAGGTAATGTATGTGTTCATAATCGATTTCACTTAAAAAAACAACCAGTTTTCGTACAAGTACTTTAAATAAACTGTTGGTAACATAATTATAATTTGAAAGGAAATAAAATCTTAGGTAACATCTTTGAACGAACTAAAATAAAGTAATATTAAAATTGCAATCTAATAACCTTGTAGGTAACTACTTAATAACAAAAAGAAATATTTTCTTAAGTATCTTCACAAGTGCAGTAATCGACACAAAAACTATGCGCTACGATATCAAAGCAATGACATATTATTAAAAGTTTTATTATACCTACTAGAGTTCAAGATCAACATTATTAAACTTTAATTTAACTCAAACATTACTCTGAATAAATAGAAATTAAGAATCTTTTAGTAACATAATTATAACTTAAAATAAAATACGTCTGCATAGAACAAAGGAGTGTTGCCTACTAACACACCGAACGAGCTGCAACTTGTTAACGGGGTAGTCCCGCACCCCGCGCATGCGTCTCCTTCCCGTGGTCGTTCGTTATACACATTGCCTGATGCGCTTCTGGCATTTTATACAATACCTAGGCAATGTATGAAATGAATCGTATTATACACATTGCCTGAACGTTTTTGGCAATGTATATAATGCCTAGGTATTCTATACCATGCCGGATTATACAGATTGCCTATAACATATACATTAGTAATTATTACTAAAAAAATCGTGAGATGATCTGTGCTGCACACTTGCAAATGTTATACCTATTGCTTGTTTATTCCGTTATAACTTCTCAATTTGTATTGTTTTTTGTGTGAATAAAAATAAAAACTCTTTGCAATTATTATAAAATTGGAAGATAATAATGATAAACACATACTTTCTATTGTAAAAATTTGTCCTGTATCAACAACTAAAGCTACATCCTCAACCAATCTGCTAGCGAAGTGGCACTTCAGCACGCGTGCTGCAAAACGGATACCAATCCTCAATCCTGTCAATTCAGTCTGCCTGAATGCTATCGCACATGCGCATTTTCTTTGTTATTTTAAGGTAACGAGGTAATTAAAAAGTTCAACCTGTGATTATTCTTGTAAATAAAAGTAGTTACTACTTATCAAAGACAACAAATTAATATAATTACGATATTAGGAAGTAATGTCTGTTTGTTTACAAAGATAATAGAATAAAATAGGGTTAGGGTACCTAAATTATTTTCCCCATGATTAAATGCGCATGACACAATTCGGCAAGCACCGAAAAAGCTTACAGCTTGCAAGCTTGCTCTTCCAAGTCGGCGCGCATGTCAGCATTGAATTGAGGATACTTACGTTCAAACGTCATTGTCCCAGCACGCGTGCCGTAGTGCCACTTCTCCACTAAATCGATTGGGGATGGGCTTTAACTCACTTGCAATTTAAATTCAAAATTCCCACTACTTGCCTTACGATCACCGATATTTCATCAACTGAGCAAAAATAAATATGATCTTCAAAATGGCGATCGCTACCTGACCACTCAAGTAGCAAAGTAGGAGAAGTGTCGCGTTCATAAAAATTTTAAAGATCGCTACCTGAGCACTCAGGGATCGGTGTCTCAGATGAACAAACCCAATGATGGCTCTACTTCAAAATGATCTTGGATGTGTAAACCAGTGGCGGCTCGTGAACTTTTTAAGAGAGGAGGCTGGACATGAAACGTTTTTGTAAAAATATACTTTATGCAGCCAATTAATTTAACCTTCGCGCAGCGGCCGTACCAGCTACCAATTCTCTAAAAGTACCTTTGTTAACTGAATTTTCAGCTTCATCGTGCTCTTTAAAAGCCAAATCTTGGGATCATAAATACAAGAAATAAAAGATTTTTTTTAAAACTTCGCGGTTGTCTTTAACTATATGGTTATGATTTTCTATTTCGTGTGTACGAGCGGAGTCAATCACATCAACAATATTTTGTTTACCGGTTAATTTAAACCCAATACTTGATATAATATGTTCCTGGGATTTTTCATGTCTGTCTAGACCGCGAGATGAATTTTTTAGATCATTATAACTCAAGCGCCCCCAACATGAAGAATTATCAATTGTAAAGAGTAAACAATTCCAACAATATAATTTATTGTGTACCTCAGATCCCCTTAACCATGAATATTTTTTATTATTGTCAGTGTTAAATGATCGATTTTGATACTTAGGTACCTGTTAACACTAATCCCTTCAAATCCGGTAGGGTCCGTTTATTTTTAAAAAACACTTTTTTATCATATGTTAATCCATTAAATGGATTTTCTAGAAACTCAGAAACTAAATCACTAGCACAAGAACTCATTTTAAATTTAAATAATTTTCCAAATAGACTAATTATTCTAATCTAACCTTACTTCGCGTGGCGTCACTTAATTATTCCCGCTAATCATATAAAACAAACCCGCGAACCCATGCTCGTATTCGTGGTTCGTACTTCGTATATCATCGCAATTACGAAAGGCTAGGGAGTGTTGCCATTTTCGCGTTTTTGACGGTATTAGTAATTGGGCTGGTAGAAAAATGGCAAGTGTGTTGAGTAACACTTGTTTCCAGGGAGAAGCTTGTGGAATCTAGCCTCACAGCACTGTTGTCAAATTCTAAAATAAGTAGTGAAAACGGGGAATTGATTGTGAAATTAAAAAAATTTAGATAAACGGGAAATAAAATGAAGAATAATCAACAAAATATTTCTGGTGCTATTTGCTAGATAAATTGTTGAGGAGGCTGAGCCTCCTTCGAGGAGCCGCCACTGGTGTAAACAGATTCGATTTTCGAGACATTTATTTTGACATTTGACTCATAGGGTTTCGATAATTAGTTTTCTATTAAAAATATCGATTATTATTACAAAAATACAGGTACATCGACATGGACACGCCCATTCACGGCTCTCGTTTGCTTCTGTCGACTGTACTCACTTGATAGTATACTTGCCGTAATAGATATTGTGCGAGCTTAAAATTGTCGGCTCTTTGTTCGATTGTAATTCGATACGATACCGTCATAGTCCGCAATATAACTTAAAGGGGATATACGATTAGATAGCTGCATTAAAAATATTACGTCCACTATACCTACATTGACTTATTTGCTTGTTTCAGATCTGTGAATTCCATTTAGGTTCATCTACGTATGTTTGGGATGAGGAACAGCATGTACCTCACATTTATTGGGATGACCAGTGGGTAGGTTTTGAAGATGAACGTTCTTTAAAAGAAAAAGTTGAATATGCCATCGATAATGAATTGGGAGGCATCATGGTTTGGTCTTTGGATTATGATGATTTTAGAGGACGTTGTGGACCAAAATATCCCTTATTAAAAACCATAAATGCCGCTATTGAAGAATATGCTTGAGTTTTATATTTTTTATACATTATATTTATAAAATAAAGTTTAGTATTTTTATAACGATTCTTGAAATGTAATATCCATTGACTTTAAAATGTCAGATTCCCTCACAACGTAGTACTACAAAGTGCTTTTCTCCTGATTTTAGCCATCGGCCATGATTGAGTTAAAAATTGTACTGTTTTGGATAGTTGCCTGGCAAAATCACTGCCAAAGTCATAATCATAAAATTATAGCACATTCAATAGTCTTCTTGGTGTGCGTCATCATTTGTGACGTGTATCTGGGTTTTGGGTGGTTCGTATATTTTATTTGCTATTTTGACATATAGCTAAACTTAAATTTAATAAATAAAATCATCAGGATTGTATTCAGCCAATTTCGAAAAGGCTGTGAAATTAATGATTACCCAGCTTCTTTTTCCAACTGAAAATACTTGAGAACTTTCAAAATGCTGATGTTTTTCTGTGAATCTATTCATATTTTTGTATTATTCAAATAAATATAACAATAAGATTATTATTCACTTTTCATAAATAATAATGACCGTAAACAACAAAGCACAGACCTAACGAGAACTGTCAGTGGGACATTAGAAAAAGACGTAAGACACTTTGCCGCTACGAAAGGTACGTCTGCATCCTAATTTCTCTCGATTGATCGTCTAATCAATTTTTGTAAGCCAAAGATTAGGGTTAACGTTTGTAATACATTTAAACGGTTCATTATTGTGATATGTTCATTAGGATTAATCACAGACCTGCCCTTTTTTCCATTTCTTCCAACGTAATGTGCTAGAAGGACATTATAACAATCGATGACGCTCACCAAGAAGGGTATTATATGAACTTATATGAACTTTGATTATTTAAATTTCTCAATTCAAGTTAAGTAGCTAAAACTTGGGAATAAATTATAAATCTGGAGACAATTTACTAGATGATTCACTTTTGGAAGAATAGATCATGTAATGATGGTTATTAATACACAAGCATTAACCGGGATACGAAACGAGCCAAAGTCAAGTTTCGTATGGTTAATTCGAGTGTATTAATAACCATTACATAAGAGTTGCATACACTATTTTTTCTACGAAGAATTTGATTAAAAAAAAATATATTAAAAAAATGTTCTATACCGGTACTCGAACCCGGAATGTGCCGATCGAAAAAAACCTTATGCGTCACCTTTACCCACTGCGCCACGGGACCACATGGATAAAGTAAAAGCATAATGCGTATAAGTATGTTACTGTTATACAATATTAGTAATAAATTATTGTAAGCAAAAATAATAAGTTTAAATATGTATTTGCCTTGGTCATTAAGTTTGGTTCTCGACATTTCATTTAAAAACTAACGTAAAAGATTTAAACTGTCATAAAACTCACGAATCTCTTAGAAACTGTCGAACATTTTACAGAAAATATTGGGTCTGCCCATGAAACAATATAATGTTGGAAGCCCATTCGAAAGGATCGCATTAGATATCGCTGAACCATTTCCGACGTCAGAAAATGGTGGTAAATACATTCTGGTTGTGATGGATTATTTCACCAAATGGGTAGAAGTTTACGCGATTCCGAATCAAGAGGCCACAACTGTCGCGGATGTATTGGTAAAAGAATTCATTAGCCGATATGGAGTGCCCTTGAAAGTTCACAGCGACCAGGAAAAGAATTTCGAAAGTCATGTATTCCAAGAAATTTGTGAGAAGCTGGGAATGAAGAAGACCAGGGCAATGGCATTGCATCCACAGTCAGACGGAATGGTCGAAAGAATGAACAGGACCATAGGAAAATACCTGTCCAAAGTAGTTTCCAGCCACCAGAGAGATTGGGAACAGTACCTTTCCCTATTTGCATTGGCTTATCGATCTGCCATCAATGAGTACACAGGTGAAACACCTTCGAAAATCCTATTTGGACCTGGAATTTGGTTGTCGTCCTGGAGAAGATCTAGCGGGAGAAGACTACGTGATCCAGTTGAGAAAAAGGATGGACGATGTACAAGAATTGGTTCGAACGAATCTCCAAGTTGCCAGCGACAGAATGAAAAAACGGTACAACACGCAGGCTACAGAAGGCAGTTTCAAAGAAGGGGACAAAGTATGGTTACACAACCCGAAGAGGAGAAAAGTCTTTTCTCCAAAACTACAAAAATCTTGGGAGGGTCCATACTTAATCAAGAAGAAGATCAACGACGTCATCTATCGCATAAGTAAGATCCCCAATGGAAAACCGAAAGTAGTCCACCAAAATCGACTAGCGCCATTCGATGGAGACCATGACAAAGAAGAAGGAGTGAACCATATCCGGGAAGATCCTGACCCTGCCTTCGAAGAATTTATGGGCGCATATGGAGGTACCGGTAAAGCTAGATTTGGAGTTACTACAGAGCAGTGACAAGATTTGTTTACGCTCCCGGAAGACTATTTACTGGCACACAACATCCCAGCCAATACCAAAAATGCACGAGGTTTGGCATTCGTCTTTCGAAAGAAGTTTGGACAATCAGAAAAACTTTCAGAACAGATTCCGACCCCTGGCAAGACACTGAAACTCAAACACCATTCACGACACATCTTCTATCTCGTAACAAAGGAAGAATTTCAAGATCGATCCACCTACCGGAATGTGTGGGAAGCGCTACGAAGTCTTCGAGACCACGTGCTGGAATCCAACGTGAAGAAACTAGCGATGCCTAAGATAGAGAGCAACCAGTTGGATTGGCGAGTCATTAGGAATATGGTGGAAGTGATCTTCGAAGATACTGATGTCCACATTTTAATCTGCAGCTATTCCCCACGTTATCAGTATCCGATGAAGACAGTACCATGTTATTTCCATACGATCGGAAAGTGCAGGAATGGATTCAGTTGTCGATTTAAACATCCAGTCCCGGCAACACAGGGGTTCCAGGAGGAACTTACTATTAAGGAGGGGGCAATGTTACGAACTCACTGATTCAGAAGCCGGTTCTGTTGCAAACTATGAATGCGACCTTTCGAGAAAGGTTCTTTCGCAGGTAATATTCAGACTGTTCTCGAAGCGTACCATACAATGGTTTATTCACGAATGTTCTCGAATTATAAAGTATACGCAGAGGTGGTATATTCAAGAAGGTTCTGGAGTTACGAAGGACTATATATATACGCGGGTTTTTGAGTGAGTCGGGGAGTTGTTCAGTATACAGTGAACCGGTAAACAGTTTCAGTATACAGTGAGTGAACAGATAGTGAATATAAATAGTGTTGAAGATAAATTAGGACAATTATTATACCGAGTGTAAATAAATTAGTAGACATTAAGTAGTGTGTATATAAATTAAGTTTATTATAGTGTGTAAGTGTTTCTTTAATAAATCAATAGTAATTAGCCATAGTGAAAATAGTACAAATAAATAAGAAAAACATTACAATATACCTATATAAATGTAACTTAATATATAAATATATAAATGTAACTTAATTTGACGATTACGTCTAGGTAGCAGATGGTCACAAATTTTAGAACGATCGCTGAATCAACAGGTCAATAGGTCATATATCATTATTACAGTGCAATTCAATTTGGAAAAATAAAACTGATATTTTATAAGACATTTTGTATTACAGAAAAAAAAACAAGTTTCTTTGTGATACGATATTCGACCTAGGAAGCCATTTCAAAAATTCAAAATGGTGGCTGTACGCTGAACGCCGAATACCGTCTCATTTATCGTTCTAGAATTTCATATGTCTCCCTTCATCCGTGATAAAAATAATTCCTTCGTGCGAAAATACATCGTTGCTATATTTATATTGATATTTTGTCAATTCTTTGAAAAAGGTATCTTTCTTTTTTTCTTAAACTCAAATAATCTTCCAGCCTTTGATATAAATTAAAGTGAATTTCTCTTATCATGAATCAACTCCGGATACAATATGAGCAAGTTAAATTTGAAAAAAAAGTTATTTACTTAACTACAGTTTCCTGTAAATAACTGTCATTTTAGTAGAGTATGTTATCAATAGATGTCAAAGATTATAGTTCAATAACGCTTTACAATTCACTTTTCAAAAAGTAGACCGTTTACTAAGAAGCAACAACTACTTCCATGGGTATATGTCACGAAGGACATTGAATCTTGCAGCCGTCGACACCTTGGTAGTTGCCATTCTTACTGATTATTACAATATAGAGTCTGTAATTCTACAAAAATAGGTGATAGCGACCTGTCAATACCTATATATATCTTTTTTCTACGATCGTGCGTTTTAACCCACTTTCCCGCACGCATTTTAGTTTTGAAAGTGCACTTTCCCGCACTAGTGCGGGAAAGTAAAATTATGCAAATGTTGACCTTATTAGATAGTTTTTTACTTCGGAAGTTATAACTATTGTTACAACAGGTGAATAAATAGTCCATCAAATGAAATCTACATCTTTTCTAGCTTTTTGTTGCATTTTTAGTTTTTTTGGAAATATAAAATAATGAAGATATTTTTATATAACCATGTACATTCGTTAAAGTATTGTCATGAAACAACTATCAAACCACCCGGGTTTGATATAAGAAAAATATATCAAATAAAATTATTTCATTTACAAATGACTTAAAACCGTTGCCTTCCTTCACCTTCATCGTCATCTTTATGTGACCTGCAACCGATGCCATCCTCATCAACGTCATCTACTTACCACTTAACATCAAATATCTCCACTGAACCGGCAATTTTAAGTAATTTACAGAATGCAACAAATT
>CAJUYG010007794.1:0-10513 GCA_910591675.1 Galerucella calmariensis | reverse complement strand
CCAAAAAAAACTTGTGAATATTAGACGATGATCGAATGTCAATAAACGTCAAAACAAACTGGGGAATTTTACCAGTTGATCTGACAACGTCTGGAAGTTTTGCCAACCCATTAGCTGTGAATTGCCCTGGCTGTTGAGGAAAAATTGTATTAATGGCTGGTAAATTATTATTTATTCTGATAAGCAGGAAAGTGACTGAAAATGACATCATCGTCTTTTTATCGTAAAAATCTTATAATATCAAACTTAGTTTATTGGTGGTATGATAGATTGAATAATATTGGGATTGTAGAAATTTTTAAAAATATATGATCGAATAATTTAATAATTTCTACAAAATATTTTTACTATACACCTATCGTTATATAATCTTAACAGCTTAAGGATGCTACTTATCGTTAGTATTTACGGAAGTTCCTTTTTCCGCGCTGGTAAACCACATTTAAAACAAGTAGGTACAAAACGATTTCCATCTCAGCCCTGTATTTAAATAATCTATTTATAGTATGATATACATATATACGTGGTCAGAATATATGTTTCATTTTCTGTAAAAGGTGTCAGCTATTTCGAAACGAAACATTTTTAGATTATACTGAGAGTGAGAGGTCGACGCAGGTCATATTCTACGTTTAACTTTAACCTATGTACTCACGGAAAAAGATATATACTCCCGCCTGGCTGAAACCGTTTCGATTTTCAGTCGTGGCCAAAATTTAGTCTATTTAAATCTCCATATAGGAAAACGTGGCGTTATATGTATATTGATTGTGATTATATTTTCGGTGATGGTTGGGAGATTATTTTTTTCATATTACTAGTGTTAAATTATCTATTCGCGCTTTACTATAAGACTTAAGACACGGATGGAAATAAAAGGTAAAGTTTGTCTGCAATAATTATACTTTTCTCAACGAGTATTCGGTTTGTTATGCCGAAGATAATGACTACATATAGTGTTACCCAAAACTTTTTTATATATATGGTCATAAAGTACATTTCACAATATTTCGCTGACAATTGGATTTAATAATTAAAGTTTATAAATAAAATATTGTTTTACCAGCCAAACATTTCAGTTGTAAAATAATCGTACCATTAGACATTATCTTTTCGAAGAATCGTGTACGAAACGATACTGTGCTATTGTTATCTTGGTTATCTGATTAACGACTACCCGACACCATTACGAATCACCCTGTGTTTTTGTGATATCTGATGCACAAAAGATTTCGCTTGAGAAATTTCCATTGTATAGTTAGCCTACGCTATCGTTTTTAAGATGTCGCTGGTAACAAATATTCTGAATATACATGGTAGTGAAACTGCATCAAATATTGCAAGTTTTTATTCTATTCTTTTTAGGTTCGTTTTTTTCAAATTATTGGGAACAAATCACATATTATGATTTCGAAGAATTTCAGTTTTACTTTTTACATCTACTTGAGTGACGGGACTTAACATGATCAAATCGTTTTTGTCTGTTTTAAATGAGTTTTTTCCATTTTTACCTCCCGGTATGAAAATTTTATGAGTAAAATCGAGTGAAAGACTGTAATAACTATCGTGGAATAACATTAATTAGCACCGCGATGAAAATGTTGGAGAAGATACTGGAGAAAAGAATCAGGTCGACAATAGAAAATACACTAGAGGAGTAACAGAGTGGATTTAGAAGTGGTAGAAGTACCCAAGACCACATAATATTTACTAACAAACAGTTGACAGAAAAAGCGGTACAAGAAAAAAAGAAATTATTCGTTGCTTTCCTGGATCTAGAAAAAGCCTTTGATAGAGTACCTAGGGAAAAAATGTGGAAAATATTAACAGAAAGGGGATTGAATACAAAAATGATGAGAATAATACAGAACATCTATGAGAAAAATGAGAACGCAGTCATAAGTAAAAACAATATATAAGAAAATTTCACTACAAATATGGGACTAAGACAGGGAGGGAGCCTAGGCCTTTTGTTATTTCTTATTTACATGGATGAGATTATAAAGAAATGCAAAAAACTAAGTAAAAAAGTATGTGTGGGACATTTACAGTTGTGCAGGGTATACATCAGTGAAGGAGCATTTGCAGACGATGTCATATAAATAGCAAAAAATGAAAAAGAGCTACAAGAAAACATAAATGTGTGGAATGCAGCAATGATAGACATGGGAATGAAAATAAACGAAAACAAAACAAAAGTTATGGTCATTGAAGACGACAAAGAGGAAATAAATGTAAGAATAGATACAGACAAAATAGAGCAAGTTGAACATTTTTAGTACCTTGGAACAATAGTAGACGAAAACGGAACACAGGAAGCAGATATTAATAATAGAATAGATAAAACTAACAAACTATACTATGCCATGAATACCAAATTTATTAACAAAAAAGAAATAGGTATCTAAAGAAATGAAATTCAAAGTATTTAAAACAATATATCGACCAATACTTACATATGGATGTGAAACATGGGTGTTAACAGGACAACAAAAAAGTAAAAAAAAGGCGACAGAGATGAACTATTTAAGAAGAGTAAGAGGTGTAACAAAACAGGATAAAATGAAAAACATAGATATCAGAAAAGACCTGGGAATACAATCAACCTTAGAATTTGTAGAACAAAGACAACTACAATGGTGGGGACATTTACAACGTATGGATGAACGAAGACCAGAAAATAAAATATGGAAAGCAAAAATTGAAAAAAATAAAAAAAGGGGCAGACCAAGAAAAACTTGGGATAAGGTAATAGCTGGATTACTGGATAAAAGAGGAAGAAGCTGGATAGAAGCGAAGGACTTAGCTCAAAATAGAAAAGAGTGGAAAAAATTCGTGACGAAAGAGTTTCTGCAACACACCCTACACCACTAATTGGTAGAAGGGTTTTAAGATTATATATATAAAATCGAGTATTAACTGAAAGCGCTAGGTTAAATGTCATTTAATTTTTGACACACATCTTACGCTCTATATACAACAGCTTCTTTGATAAATGATCATGTCTTTATAGCAAAGTGGTTAATGGCTCTGTCTGCGAAAATTAAGGAATTCATATAAAAATTTAAACCAATAATTTTTAAATTGTTTCAAAAATCTTGGCAATAATAATAATTATTATGATTATTATTAGGGCCAGAATTTTGGCTTTTAATATAAACTTAAGTCGTGGTTCGGAGATGACAAACACAGTTTTTTTTAATATACTTATAACTTGTTTTTATTCCAGATGGACAACGCGGTTTCATTAAAAAAACTAAAGTCCGAAGTGAGTGAAGTGATATTTAATAGCACTGAGATCTTGAAAACTGATAGTGATTATGATAATGAAGAAATTGAAGATTCTCCTCGAAGAAATGGTCTTTTTTCTATAACGGAAAATTTAAAGCATCACAAAATACAAGGTAAAATGGTTTTTTTTGTTTTTTTCATTTATTTTAACAATCTATTGATAGCATTAAAATTTGTTCATGTATGTCGTTTAAATACGTATTGTATCGAAAAAAATTAGTATGTAGAATGAAATTGAAGATTCCCTTAGGGTTTTAGAAACAGAAAATGAATCTGAGTTCGGTAATCGATCTTTATATCTCTATATTCATTTATCTTTGTATCTCTACAGGGTGTCCACGTCTCTAGGTTAGGTATAAAACTGAAAAATATTTAGGTTTGATTAGTAAACATTTTTCGTAACTCCATCCGTATTCAAGATAAAGGGAGAGGAAGGAAAAAAATGTGTACACATTTTTTACGATTTTGCAGAAACTATTGACAACATTTGAATGAAATTTTATACAAATATAGAGAGCGCTAGTAAAACGCTTCAAACCAAGAAGTAATGATCTTTTATTCTTTTATTCTTAGATTTATTAATCAAAATTTCAAGTGAACTTAAAAACATCATCCAATTTTTAGTTGTCAAGATAATAGTATTATATAATTATAACGCCTTACAAATTACTTTTCAAAAAGTAAACCATTCACTAAAAAGCAACATCTACATCTCGGGCTATGATATATACCCACACAGAATATCAATTTCACTTCTAAGTTAAACATTTTGCACATTTTTTTCTTTCAACGCTCTTTATCTTGAAAACGAATGGCGTTACAAAAACTTTTTACTGAGCAAACCCCAATTATATTTCAGTTTTCTATCTATAGGGTCCCTTTTTCCCTTTTTTGAAACGCCCTGTATATCTCTACATCCCTATATCTCTTCATCTCTATTTCTCTACATCTCCAGTTTTTGTCCCAGGCTGTTGACTTTACTCAGGTCGTGGTTCTATAGTTTTTTTTTAATAAAAATTGTCAAAAAAATTCTTTTTTACGGAGTATTTTACAGTGATAAGTTACAATACATCAAATTGAGTATTTAAATAAAAGTTATTTTATTTATGAAGAATTATTATTTTGATTGATTTTGTTTTTGTTCCAATTATATTATTATTCTTATTCTGATTATTATTATAAATTAACACTTTCCCCTACAAAAAAAACACCCTTTAGTTTTGATGTTTAAAATAATGTCCAAATGTCGCCAATTTTATGAGTGTATTTCTGAGTGATGAGAGATTTAAGTAAATTTGAATTAATTGAAATTTACTTCACTATTTCTTTTCTCCTTGTATAATTTTAATTCTCCATATCATAAGAAATTTCTTGTCGATTATCCTATTTTCATTTAAATTCAGTGAGTATCTTCTAATTTTTTGATTTATCCAAGCTATTTTCCATTCCTATTTATTAATCCATAATTCTATGCTTCCATATTTAATTGTTATTTCTTTAATTCATATATTTTCTGTCTACCTATCTAAAAAATTTTACGTTTACTTCTCATATTTCCAAAAATTCTCTGTTCATTTACTTTAGCAACTATACTGTATTATTTTTTCAGACGAGCCTTATTTTCAATTAAAATTTTTTATTGGTTTATTTTAACTTAAGACCCAAATTATCATTTGAATGATGCTTTATTCTTCTATTTTTTTTATAAAATAATTGACAAGAAACTTCAAAATCTATCACATTTGATAGTTCATTTATATACAAATTTTTAGGTTAATATATTGACCATTTTTATAAAAAGATCAATCTTATCCTATTAATGCATTTTATCTATACACTTTATCTTCATATATCTATATCTCTATATTTTCACATCTCTATTTTCCTATATTTCTATATTTTTATATTTCTAAAATTCTTTATGTCTATGTTTCTATATTTCTAAATTTCTATATCTTTCTATATTATTATATTTCTTTATCTCTATATCTTCGAACCGAACTGGTCTGACCCCTCTGGACCTGCACGTCAAGGAGGTTGCGTTAATGGCCATGGTACGATTGCGCACGGCTGGTGTAAACCCCGAAGTAGGAGTGGGCCAATTAAGGTTAAGCCTATGGCAGGAAGCGCTCACTGCGCTACCTCTGCTGCAGGCAGCCAACGATGCGATTGAACCCAGGTTTTTGTTCAACAAACCCTACAAAATTCAAATAAAACAGAACACAGAGCCAGATGCTGCAAATGCAATACGCATATATACAGATGGTTCAAAAATGAAAGAAGGCTCAGGATGTGGAGTTTACTCGAGAGCACTAAGCCTAAAGATTAAGTGGGGAATGGGAAACAATACCAGCGTGGTTCAAACAGAACTGGCTGGTATCTCAATTGCCACAAAAGAACTAACCAGAAGAGGAATTTCTGGCAAAAATATAATAATCTGCACTGATAGTAGACAAGCCCTATTAGCCTTGAACAGACAACGTGTTATATCGAGGCTAGTACTAGAGTGCCACCAAGATTTAGCTGACGCCTCGGCAGATAACAATATTATCCTGAGGTGGGTTGAAGGGCACGACAGGAGTAAAGGAAATCGCATTGCTGATTCTTTAGCCAGGGAAGCCGCTGGACTAAAAATTCTAGGACCCAGTGACACCTACGGCCTAACGACTTCGACAATTGCGGAACTAGCCAAACGCTACACCCATGCTCAATCCCTTAAGAGATGGGATGGAATCAAAGGATGCAGTCTTGCCAGGATCACCCTGGGCGACCCTGGGAAGCTGGCGCCGAAGAAATATTTGGCGATGACCAGGAAAAACCTGCGTTTAGCAGTAGGATTTCTGACTGGTCACTGTCAACTAAGAAAACACCTCCATACTATGGGGCTAGTGGACACACCTTTATGCAGGATGTGTGAACAGGAAGATTAAACTGTCAGGCATGTCTTATGCGAGTGTCCGGAGTTATCGTCAATAAGAGAGTGTGGGTTCGGTGAGTCTTGACCTACACCTGCCGATATATAAAGGAGATGTCTCCTAGTGACCTGTCCACCTTCCTGAGAAGGACAGGATGGACAATGACCTAGGAGGACAACTCCCCGGGAGGATGTACAATGGGTCACATGTGGCCTAAGTGCTGTGAGCCTACACACTCACCCTCCCTACTCTACAGATACAGATCTTCGAATTATAACTGATACAACATAAATCCCAATTGATTTCATACCATGGACCAAATTTTTTCGAGATAATTTGACAATGTAGCTAAACCATTGAAATAGCATGAGAATCCAGTGAATATAAAATAAAGTATTTTGGGTGGTGAATTAGAACTTTCTGTAGTCTAGCATTAATTAATCTAATATTTTACCGCATTCTTCACTGTATGTCAGAACCACGACAACCAAATTCAAAATAAAAAAAATTAAAAAATCTGTAGCCGTACTCTAATATATCGTAAGTGATAACAATCAATTTTGAATTTAAATTAGAAACAAACAAATTCCAGCTTATATTTCGTGTCTAGTTTGGTTACTATATATGTTCATCTAAAACTCATAAATATTTCGGCACTTATTCTTGTACTACAAATAATGCTAGAAGAAAAACCTGTCTTATGTAAAGCAGGTAATATTTTAACACGAAGTTATTACCATCCTTTTAAAAAACCAAGGTAAGGTGGTCATAACAATACAAACAAGACCAAACTACAAATTGAAAATATAATCTTCTTGTTTTTGATTCTTATTGATGATTGTTTTTAGTGGCCCACTCTGTATGTTAAAAATCAATTGAATTGATTGTGATGCAACATTTTAAATTAATTTTATATATATTCAATGCTAATAACTGCCAATGAATAAAATAAAAAGTTACATGAATCTAAATATCTGCCTATCACTGTAAAAATTTGCATGTACGCTTATGGTGTTCTCAGATGGGGTTAGGCGCGGCTAACCCCAGAGGGCCTAAATAAGAATGGTTTTTTGTTGGAACAGAGGTCAGAGTTCATGTAATACAACAGTGGGTGGAAGTCAGAGAACAGCAGCGTGGGTGAATGAAAAAATAAATCTCGATTCTCTCTTTCGATTAACAATTAAATGATGACCGGCTAAACTATGTCAAAAAACGAATTAATGAATTCATAATATTTTGATCATCATTTGGGTGTAGCAAAGATTTTGTTTAGTATACAGTGCTATTCAAAAGTCCCCTCCCCCTCGTATCTTTTGAACGGCTACACTTACATTAATAAAATTTGGAGGGTGAAAATAAAGTGTTGTAAACTTCTCTACGAATAGTAACAGGTGATGTAATAGTAATAGATGACGTCACAGTGCCACTGGAGATGTGCTTGTTACTTCTTAGTGAACGGTCTTAAACTTTTCCTTTATTTTAGCGATGTTAAGATCATTTGAAGACAGTAATGGCTGGCCAATGCAAGGGAAATCTCCCACCACATATATCGACCGCTTTTTAATACCTCTTTGACAGTTACAGAAAATTTGTTATTAATTTCATGATAACAAAGCTATGTCACAACTGTCTTTGTCCTAGTTTATCCTCTTATTAATCCCTAAATTATTCCGAGTCTGTGATTTTAAAAGTACAATAATTCACCAAGAATTACTCTGTTTTTTTTATGCTTTGTAACAAGCAGTCTCGCTCTTACAATTTGTATAAATGACGGTTTATTATCTGGTGCAATATGCGTTTAACTTTTTGTTTCCGACATTTGTGGGAAAATTTCAGCGGAAATACCTACACTGGACTACTGGACATGAGAGTTTATACTTCAAACAAACAATAATCATAACGTGAAAATGTATAGGTACTTGCTATGGTGCATTAAATAAGAAATATAGAAATAAAAATGCATAAAAAATGAAGTATTTTGAGATTATTTAGTGAAACTGAAAAATGAATGAATCCATTAGATATCAGGATGTTATCTTATTGTAATGAAATGTTCTAACAAAACTATTCTGAATTAAGAAAAGTTTTGTTATGGTCGAAAATGCACAATTCAAGCTGGAAACCATAGAGCCCATCATAATAGGGATTTGAAGCTGAAAATTTAGAAAAACAATCTCAAATAACGAACCCATATTGCAATGGTTATTTATAGTATAAGGGACGTAAGTAAAATTTTCGCAATTCCGAGACTAAACTGGTCACTTTAGTCTCACATGTTATGCCCGTTTGTAATTATCAATGATTTAGTACAAGTTTTAGTCAATTTTTTAGGATCCTAAACTTAGGACACTAAAATATTGACAAGAAAAAAATGTGTTTGCAACACACCATGTTTTAGTCACTTATTTAGGTTGTGATTATGCGCACTGAGCAGTATGATTTTGTTAGTAACCTGTCATTTTTCTGATTTTAGCAATTTTTTCATTTAAATAGGTATCAGACAACAATGGACACAGAATTTTTATTGTTAGCAGCAGCAACTCTTATTAATATAGTAGTAGTTAGGAATTATATAAGAAAGAGAAGCCCTCATGTGCTTATTTTTATATTGAGAACTTTTAACTATGAAAAGGCAAGGTCTTTCTTTATATAGTTCAATAAGTCGAAGTACTTGATCATGAGACCACGACATTTTTGATATTTAAAATAGCTCAAACGATAAACTTTCACATGCACAACATTCTCACCCCTCAATAAACGATATAATGAACGTTGAATGAACGCAGAACCAGTGTCACCACCATCATGATTAATAAAAAAATCAATAACCTTAAAATAAAGTTTACCCCAAGTTGTCATTTAATTGATAGATAATAGGACTGGTTCTATAAATATTTTCTATCAATTAAAATTGAACAAAAATAGGACAAGTTTCGTCAATTTCAAAATTGACTGAAAAAATGATGATACATGTGTATGTATCTATCATTTATTTAGGATCCTAAGAAATTGACTAAAGCTTGTACTAAATCATTGATAATTACAAACGGGCATTAGAAACTAAAGTGTCACTTTTAGATCCAAGGGATATGAAATGACAGTTAAAATCCCAAGTGATTTAAAGTACAAATAATGATTCGTACTGTTGTTCATATAGTTTTCTCTATTTTTGTGGTATCAGTTCTTGAGTAATTTCTTCAGCAGCCCGATATACGTTGAATTTTTCACTTTTGTTCTTTTTCACTGATCTTCTCTACGTTTACAATGGCGAAGTTTTGACAGTGACTTTTATCATTACCAGAGAAACAAACAGCATACGATATTTATTCAAATGTAATTAGTATTAATTTTTATTCAAAAATTATGTAGAATTACCGGAACTAGTTACCTATTACTTGTCGAGAACGATTTTGCGCCAGAGCGATAGCGAGGGCTGGCAATAGTAAATATAGTTACATGGTAAGTTGACTTACAGCCCATCGACAAATGCTTTTTGGTAATAGATATTTACGATATAAGTGTCTTAATGATTCATATTACGAAATGAGATGGGAAATTTGATAACCCATTGAATATCGTATTATGGACTTACGATATACGAATATAGTACATTATTTCACCTACTACCAATAAAGTTAATTATTTACTCAAAATGTGGGTATAATTGTATCGACATGAGTTCCGACTACAAAAGTGTGGACTCTGATATAGAACTTGCTGCAAATGACGCAATACAAACCCTATAGTACCCGCCAAATCCCGCAAAAGATCCGAAAAAGAATATAAGCGATTCGAAGACTGGTGCATTCTGCAAACTGTCAACTTTGACACGTTCATTTCAATTAATTCTACTTTACCGCACTAGTGCGGTAAAGTATCTTATTACGAAACTCATATCAGTATCGTAATGTTTGATATTACATATTGGTAGTAGGTAATTGTTATTTACGTCCGTCAAAACAGTGTCAATATGCTTTGTTTACAATGTAGGATGGAGAAAAAAAATTAACAACGTGTCTACGATATAAAGCATACAGAAGGCTGGAAAATTCGAAAAAACATGGTAGCTAAGGACTTTGCTTGATAGATATCGCTGAATAATAATTATTCTAATGCTTTATAAGTTTTGAAAAATATTTTTCAAAGACACTGACCGTTCAACTAAGAAGCAACAACTACTTCCCGGGCTATAGGCCCCGACGGATATTGAATTACACTTCAAATTCAAACGGTGTTGGTATATCTACAAGATTGGAATGGTTGAAGGAGTACTAGCAGCTAAGGCAGTGGGTTGTGTTCATACAATG
>CAJUYG010007793.1:0-10514 GCA_910591675.1 Galerucella calmariensis | reverse complement strand
CAAATTATCAGAATTTGTCAAAATTACCAAAAGGACACATTGGTTATCTAAATAAAGTCTTCGACCCCAGTCAATATGGAAAATCCCCAAAAACAATAGCCCTTCTACAAAATATTCGAAAAACTATTGGATCCAAATTAGTGGAATTGTCTAAAAATCGGATAATCATCCTCGCATTGACAACACTGATACAGAATGAATAAAATGATGTATGTTGATGAAATCACTCGGTCATATTATTTCGATTATATTTAACAATTACTACTGGACAATCGTTAACATTGGCTCTTGATTGGCTGCTTGCGATGACCTTATTTTAGTTCGCATATTTTCCGGGGCTCATGTTTGGTTCTGACAACTGTAAATTATTTCACTTTTGTGATTTGTGGTGGAATATTTCTATTTAAATTTGATTGCTTCGTATTTTTTTTCTATAAATCAGATATTTGTTCAGGAAAAAACCTTGAGTTAAATTACTGAATTGTATTTATTGAGCTGGACATATATCCTTATGCTTAAATTTGTTTTATCACATTTTTTCCTTATACCGGTATAATTTTTATAGCACAGTTTCCTGGAACACAGTTCTTGAGAATAACAGTTCCTGAAAAGTCAGACTGTTTCTTGGAACACAATTTCTTGGACTATCTAACAAATTTCTGGGATACAACTTACTGTATCAAACAAACAGTTTATGGAATACATAATACAGTTTCCTGAAATAAAAGTCTCCTGGGATACAAGTCCCTTTGGAGTAAGAAGTTTCCTGAATACAGTTTCCTGCATACAGTTCCATGGAGTAAACAGTCCATAAAAATACATCAGTAGTACCTACATCGATAGTTACAGTACAACTTTATCTTCACAAGAAAAGTTCTAGTGTGCTAAGTATTTTTTTTATTGTTATTAACCCATCTTTTTTGTAATATCAATATAGAAATTATATCCATTTTTTTATCTTGATAGTTTTATTTATTATTCAGAAACTTTAAGTTCTTTTTTTAAACAGATTAAAAGTTAGCTGACCATTAAATTTGATTTTCTTTCTAATTTTCTTTTAGGAGAGAAAATTAGTGGCGCCCTAAAATAGCTTTTTCTGTTCTCTAGTAATGCCAAAATTTGTTCTTCTTAAGATTAATAAGGTAACAAAGCCCTGCGAACTGGCTTAGTTCACCTCCAAATTTAATTGGTTAGTTAGGCAAGGATCTACATTATTCACTTTAATTTTTTTGTGATTCAACTTAAAAACGGTTTCAGTCAGATACGGAAAGTGAAATATTTCCTAACTGGTAATGGAATAGTAATTTACCTAACGAATTTTTTCTACCAGCATGCAGAAAAAAACCAAAAGTTAAGATAAGTTACATTTAATATTAAATGCATGTATGTATGTATGTATGTGTGTGTTTTGGGGTGACATTCACTGAGACCTAAAAGATCTATTGTGCCCCCTTACTTCTACTCAGTTTCTGAGGAGTGTCTCAGAAACTAGTAGTTCCTTTAGTCCTATTTCCTGGAGGAATTTTAGGACGTCTGCAGGCTCCAACTTAGGCAAATGTTCCTCTTCTATCCAGTAATCTCCTAAGTGCTGTGCTCTAGGATTCTGAAGTGCTGTGCAGTTGGAAGGTATGATATTAAATGCATATCAACAGATTAATTATTAGTGTTTGACATTGATTTGATGAGGTTTATACGAAGGCAATTTAAAAATTATCGAAAAATTTCATTTTTTTCATTAAAAATTTTAGCAGAACTCTAATGAATTTCGTAATTTTTCAGTCATTTGGTAAATACAAACATACAAATATATATTTTAAATATTCAAATGTCAGTATACTCCACAAAAACTTAACGAACTAACTTTCCGTACTAGCGCGGAAAAGTGACTCTCTCCACACTAAAAAGAGTGCGAAAAAGTGGACTTTTCCGCACGCTAGTAGAAAATAGTTATTTATGAGCGCGAGTGCGTGAAGTTATACTTTTGCAACGAGTGCGCAAAAGTACTTCACGCACAAGTGTCATACAAAATTTCATTTACGACCACATGAAGAAAAAATAAAAAAAAAGTGCTCTGAAGAACATAAAAATAGATTTTCTATAAACAAATATATACACAACGAATTCTAATTTCAGGTGGTGTGCAAACCGGAGAAATGCATTCTTCTCGAACTTCTTTCATTTAAAATAAGTGTATTTGAAATTTTAAAATATAACAGAAAATGTTTTTCAGTATGACTGACACTTCTGTCAAATTTACTGACAGCACAAAAGTTTATACAACAAACGACTGAATTCAAGGCAACTAGATAACTACTAATTACGTAGCTAAAAAATAGTGTTAAAATGAAAACCCCATTTGAAAAGCATTGATCATTTACGTACGCTTTTGGGTGAATGTGCGGCAAATGTGTGAATCCACCACTGATGGAATCACTAGAAAAGCCCAATGAGCTAGGCGAGAAAACATAGTCGCCTTAATGTGGATTACCGTGAATTCCAGGACACACTGGAATAGAAAGGGCTGCAATTAGATTAGATTAGAAGAAATACAACTCCGAGAAAAAAAGAAGAACTGAACATTGGAAAGAGAGGCTTAGACAATCAAAGATACTCATGAGCAAAGTTGCAGTCTTGGTCTTGGTCTTGCCTTTTCGCAAGACCTACTTAGCGCAGGTAACTTGAGGTTGCTTCACAAGACATTCCATTACTTATATATTTCTCCAATCAACGAACCTTTCCACCAGCAGTAGACGATCCCACACGTGGGAATTATTTTGTGATTTGGATATGGGGAATTCTCCAGTAATAAATATTTTAAAAAATGTGGAATGCCATACGCAGAGACCACAATAATCACTCTGTATAGTGATTGAACAACAGAAAATTTAATTTGAATATAATTAACCTTCATAGAGAAATTCCGCGAAAAATATTTTAATACAGTTATTGACGTAAATTACTTTCTATCTCGATGGTCGTCTACCAGATATTTCTCCAAACAAACAAAAGCCAAGGTAGCCGTTTTCTTTTTATGCCAACGTGATATAGTTGAGCGTCGTTCAACCGTAAAATATAGGGCAGTGAGCCAATGGTAGTGAAAATGTATAGGTCGGGAAGATACATTTTTAGCACAGATACTATTTTTAAATCGCGAAATTCTTACAAGTTGTAGCTAAGTGTGTGGAATTGGGTCAATTTCAAGAGGTTACACAAGAAAATATAACGTATCAATGAAATGAATCGATTAGAGGGTTGTGGGAGAATATTTTACTAGGTTAATTGATGAACTTAATTAAAAATACTATCCTGCTAGTTCAAATATTAGTAAGATAAAAATATATTTGTATACTAGTTGTTTTCATTTAAATAAAACTATTTAATGTAGAATTATTGATCTCCATTTGTATATGTGATTGTTCTCCAGATATCTGCTTTCCAAAACATGGCTTTATCCATTACTTCATTTTTTCATGTTCGAATCATCCGTACCGTCTGAATGGATCATTCAAACGTTTGGGTTGTGCTCAACAGTCCGGTTATTTGAACTGATTATTAGTATCTATTATTTCCATTGTACTTTCATTTCAAGGGCTTTGTGTCTTTTATATATGCCAGTAGTTTGACTGGGGGGATTTTGAGTAGTTGTAATTGTGGTATTATTTCTTCCCGAAGTGCTTCCTTGTAAGTTCTCATCGGAGCAGAGTAGATGTTTCATCATATAGTTCACATCTGTCGCACATAGGTTTACTAACTTTGCCCAGATTGTATTGGTACTCTTTATCTTTAGCCAGGCTTTTCAATACAATCCTTTGTAATTCCGAACCTAAAAAGTCTTACCTGCTTTCCACTTATGTACCGGCACCCATACCTACTACAGACGCTGTGTTGTCTCTTGCCTGCCTGTCAATGGGTTGTTTACAGTCTTTTATCGGTTTAGATCTGGTGGTTAGATTGCGCAGAGCCTGGCTCAAGGGTTATTGGAGGTGTCACATAATATAATATTCAGTAAGAGGAAGGAACCAACTCGTGGTAGTAATAAATCATTTGGTAGCTTAGTATAAGGTCCATTTATTAATAAATCCATTACTTTTGAATCATAATCAACTTTGTTTATAATTACAGTAGAATTGCCCTTATCAGCCGGTAAAATAATAATAGAATCATCTTCTTTGAGATTTTCAATTGATTTTTGTTCTGCTTTTGTAGTATTGTTTTTTAAATGAATAGATTTTTCTAATATGACTTTACAACGTACTCTATTTTCATCTCTTCCGTGTTCAGGTAATTCACTACTTACTTGTTCTATTGAACTTATTATGTCAAATTTTGGTATTGCTTTTGGAGTCTAAGCAAAATTTAATCCTTTCGAAAGAACTAATACGTCTGAAGAATTTAAAGTTTTGTTTGATAAATTAATGATTGTGTTCGGTACATTGTTTTGTTGATAACTATTCAGTTCTTTTTGGATTAGATCAGAATTGGAGTGGCTCTTTGTTCTATCACTCTGCGACGTTTGCAGATCTATATCTTTTTATTACACCTATTAGCCTGGATACCGCCTCCCTTGCGTAGCTCTTTGTCATCGGTTCCTCTTCTCCGAGTATGTGAAACCGCACCCTTGCTAGGCTTTCGCACTCGCAGGGTATGTGCTCCGAGGTTTCGTCTTCTTCCTGGCAGAACCTACATAGGCTGTCATCTGCTATGCCAATTGGGTGCATATGTTTTCTCAGCCTACAATGTCCGGTCAGTACTCCATCATCCTCGTCGTTTCTCGACTTTCATACACTTACTAGCAATCTGCATAAACGAAAAAAAAACACTTCATTCGCTTTCTCGTTTTCGGAAAAATAATCTTCCCTATCGACCACTACGACTTCTTCGTACAATCCCTGATGATGAACTTACTACGAAATAATTTTAGCTGTCAGGTATGTTTCGGCAACTCTATTGCAACTAGCGCTTCATTAGATGGGTTTGAAATATTATCTATAAACTTCCATAGGTTTGTCTGTTTTGTGGTGGGTATACCGTCACCATATTTCCCCCCGCTGGTGCTCATCTTCGAGTGATCTGGAATCTTTATTCCCTGTTATTTCTGGATGTGTCACCTGCAAAAGAAATGAAAAAAAGGAATAAATATGTATGTGGTAAAGAAAGAATACCAAAAAGAGGGTAACCTTAACCAAAGAATATCATAAGGGTTCAATTCTAAAATATAGCAGCTATTAGCTATATGTATTCACTTGAGATGCCTTTTGAAGGTGAGAATTTTTTATATTCTTATTTCACATTTTACCAATGATATGAAGTAAGGCATCCTTTATCTATGGAAGGAACTCTGGTCACATGGATGTTTACATTTGCCATGAGCGATAAGTAGGTATGTTTGGCAGAGATACCAATTCCTGGTTTAACAGCAAAGATTAAGGTGGCTGCCACATATTAATAAAATTATATTTGTTGTGACATAAAACTTCAGTATCTATAGAGTTGAGATAAAAACAATAAAAAGAAATATAGAATATATATCTCTCTTTATCAAATTGATAACGTCATGTGTGTTTAATATATTTTTTTTATTGGTGAACCATTTTACCTATTTAAAGCACGCCTCAGCGTGTTTATTTAGCTTTAGCTTTAGCTTTCTCAAACGAATGAAAATTTTTAATTCATACGGTGCCTTAATACTGAGTTTTTCGGATATTGACAATAATATTATAATCTATTTACATGGAGAACAAAAGCAAAAAGTGTCGAAATGTGGAATTCACTGTAGTATTTAACAAGTTTACATGAATATTTGTTTCCATTTATCTCAAGAGCTTCTGAAAGATTAAATTTCATTGATTTAGGTTCTACATGTAATATTTCAATACTTAATATTTTCTGAATGTTCTTTGTGGGGTATATTCATTATTCATTTTGTAAATTTTTTGGAATATCAAAGCTACAATATTTCTTATTTTCATTCCAACGTTTCGGTAGCGTTCCAGCTACCGTTATCAAGAATAATTAGGTATTTTGAAATTTTTGGTCCCTATCTGACGCTACTAAATTCGATTACTAGACCATCAATGATATTTTGAAGTTTAAAACAATGTATGTATGTACCGGGTGGCCAACTATTTGACAGTTAAAATTTTAAAATGCAAAATGCATATGAAATATTTTATTTCATATTTTACCAGAGGTGTGATCTACTATGAATGGACCTTAATAAAATTTGACAACAAAGTTTTGTAGTCTTAAACTTCAAAATATTATTGATTGTATAGTTGTCATATTTTTTCGTTGTGTCAGATAGGGACCAAAAATTATTTTATTAATTTTATTACTAGTTAATCTTGACAACGTCGAAATAAAAAACATTATTGTGGTTTGATTCCCAAAAGAATAAGAGAAAAAAGAATAAGTAATGCCACAAGGAACTTACAGAAGATAGTTAGTGTGAAGGTAGAATCTATGCTGAATAGTTCACTTATAAGCCTTTCATACCAGACCTGATCGAAGGCTTTATGAACATCTAGAAATACGACTTGAAAACATTTTCGGACATCTATAGATTTGGTGTTTATTGCATGTGTGGAAGGGGATAATTCTCTCGTCAGGAGTGTTGAGGACAATACCGATGCTGGTATTCAGAAATAGTAATGTGACCTTTGCAGTGTTTCGTGTCCATAGTATGTCATAGATGTTATCGTCGTTTTGTTTTTGTTACTACCGCTCATAGGATAAGAATTCTCAAAGAAGTACGTCTTGTGAATAGTAAATACCATAAATATATAATTTCATTCGTCGCCTGATAATGCCTTAACGGATTCTTCCGAAAACCTGACAATTTCAAGTTCATTTGTTGATACCTGATAAGAAATGGAGTGTTAACATGTACAGAAGCAACAACAATATCGTGAAAACGATTGACATAAAACGATAAATCCTTATCAAACGCACGTCTGGATAAGCTCGTCGTGATTACAGTGGGTCTTAAGACATAGATATGCCATGTGATATAAATAAATACTAGATATTACTTCAACTTTTTATTTGTTTTATCGAATAAATATCATACTTGAAGAAATGTCGATAAGTTTGTTCGAAGAAAGGAATTTCCAATCGATTGAGGATTTCTCAAACTCAGACATACCGTTGTAAATCGATTGGCAATTTTAGTTCTACGAACTGGTGGAAAATTTTGACAGCAGAGCTTTATTGGTTTAACAAGATTAACAACAGGAAGCTATGTGACATTTTTCATCAACCATTTAAATAATGTGAACAGATTCCGTTTACATGAGATTTAGATGAATTGAGGAGAGATTTTGTCAGTTTTTCCGTGTGAGCCAGTAGCTTTAGCCACAGAATCTACATTCTTGTTTCACCACTATTTTGAGCTTTTTCAGGTGCCCATTCAGGCGACAGTGTCCCGTCAGGATCTCTGTTAATTCTCTTAATGCAGCTTTACCTTGACTTATACGTTCATGTGATCTAAACGGGTTGTCTAATCCCTACTGAATTTTTCCATTTTCCAATGGTCAGATTTTCTCTTTCCGTCGGCTTTGCATTTTTCTTTCATATTACATTGGAGCTGATACCGCAAATGGGTTCCGCCCCCCCTAAAAGGGTGTTTCAGATACCCTCTTTGCTAGTTCATCTGGTATTTAATTTCCTCATATTCCAATGTGTCCTGAAATCCACAGATTTTGTTCTCGCATAGTTCATTGAGTTTGCCTAGGCATTCACAAAACATTTTAAAACTGATTACACAATAGCTCAGTTTAATGGCTGCTTATTGCTTAACTATCCGACATTATAATAATCATTTGCCCTCTATATCCTCTGTCAATATTGTACAGGGCACACTTTCTTTTGACGTGAATTTCCGCTTAAAAGATACTTGATGTTTCTCTCAAGCCTTCAGAGTGTTTGAATTTGGATTCCATTATTTATTGTCCCTTAATTCCGTAACAAATGTTTTTATAAAGTTATACTATTTTATCATATACGGTTCCTTGGTTGTCTAGAGAACACCTCGGATATACGACGTTGTACCAGTGCAGTCTCCGTTACGTAGATAGCCTGCCCAGTAGGAATGCTTCGGGTGAAGAGGAAGTCTCTCTAGAATGTCCGTTCTAATATAATATTCAATAACTTTTTCCATCGAGTTCCGCACAAACGATGTGAGATTAATTGGTCTGAAGGATGTTGGGTGTGTATCGTTTCCAGCCGAGTTCTAAGCTGCTTCGACTAATTCTAACCAAATGTGGTGGAATTTCGTCTTGTCCTTGCTTAATCAATGCTGGTAAAATCCCATCTGCTACCGGAGCCTTGAAAGGTGGAAAGGTGTTCATAGCCCATCTTATCCTATAGTTAATACAAATGTGCTTATCCATAGTAATACTTTCTGTTCACATCTATTCATATGTATATATTAATATCGTCTTTGCAAAAGAATAGGTATAGGCAATATTTTATGTATGCTAAAAGAAAATGGTGGGGAAAAAACACCCCCATAATTATAGATATTTATAATTAAATTTGAACCTTACATAAGCACTTCATGGATCAAATAAAAATGAAACAAAATATACTTGTGAAAAGAATAAAATTAGTTAATTTTGTTCTTAGCGATACCTAGCACACTACAAATCAACTATTTTCAAATATATTGTAGATTTCTATTAAGCACAGTAAACATTATTGTCGATTTCAAGGTATGAAACAAGCCTTTTCTTCCCTCCATACATAGAGGGCGCTCAACGTAACAAACAGATTTATTTACTGTTTTTCTAAGTCTCTGTTCATTTTATCGTATACTGCAATCAAAATATATAAACACAGAAGAGAATTATTTTTTTCTACCACTCAACATTTGGAAGTAGGTAGGTGGATAACCTCTTATATTCTGTAATTATTAAAAGTTTCTAAAAATGTATGAATCTAACATTGACCTTGAGGATAACGTGATAATCTTGTAGTATATCTACACTTCAAATAAGTTATTGTTACTCAAAATATTAATTTCTATCAATCGTTGCATTACTCAATGCTATACAAATAAATACCTACTTATGTGTTTTGCCTAGCCATACATATATGGAATTGTAAATTACCTCTCTTTCGCCAATACCAAGCTATCAAAATGGGCTTCAAAGTTGGATTTAATGTGTTTTTAAGGTTAAAACAATCCTCGTTTATTTTTAATCAAGTAAGAAACGTGAGTGGTGCTACAAGCAACTTCATCTTTAGACAGGTAAAACTATAAATCTTCGAAAACTACTTAAATTTTCAATTTATTTATTTTGTTCACAGCTATTTGACAATGTCAGTAGCACGTACACATATTTGCTGGGTGATGCTGATAGTAAAGAATGCATTATTATCGACCCGGTTTTGGAACACGCTAAGCGGGACTTTCAATTGACGAAAGATTTGGATTTGAATTTGATTTATGTTGGTGAGTGATTATTTATGTCTAAAAAGTTGTTTTTGGTGTAAGGCTGGAAAAATAATTTATTTTGGTTGTTTCAAAGATCTGTTACAGACCAAGAATTACAATTATCATACTTCTAGATATTACATTACTAAGATTTACAGGTAGGAAGGTCTAAATAGTAATTGATAAAGTAATAAACAAATCACAATATAGCATGCACACAGTGGCGGTTCACTTGACCGTTGTTAGATAACCTACTTCAGATGACACGCATCGTGATATAGACTATAGAGTCGTTCGAAGCATACGACTGGGCAAAAAAAGTGAATATCAATTCCAATTTTAGGTGATTGGTTGAACAAACAGACCGCGGACAGTCACCCACTTGAAAATCAGCGATGATATTGGTTTTTGTATCTGGGACATTTTTCGAGAAAAATTATAATCCATGTAGTGTATTGGAAAAGCCACAAAAACGTTTCAAAAATTGTCATTATGGTCCTTTTTTTAAGGAGCAGTCCCTTTGCCGGTACCATCAGCCTCCTGGGCTTATTGTGGACCCTCCTAGTGTTCTGACTACAGCCTATTCAGCCAATCCGTTCCCTGTATTAGCTCATATAGGCTGGTTGGTTGGTTGTTGCAATCTTCTGGTGTCATTTGGGGTCTACCATACAGTTTCTGCCTCCTGCAGAGCTGTTTCGTTGCCCTTTTTGCATCTTCTGCATGTAAGGTCACTGTTATACAGCCCTATTTTGTTCAGGTTATGGTGCGTAGTTTGTTTCTGCTTATTGAGAGCAGTTCTTTTGCTACTTTTTCTGATGTTTTTTTTTATTAATTTCTTCCCATGTGTTTGGCTGGGCGTATTCTTCCAGTGTTTATTGTGTTGTTCTTTCACCCACCCCTTTAACCATGACCTAGTTAAGCATCTGGGGATGCCCACAGCTGTTTGGGGTCCGTTCATCAGGGTTGACGATCCTGCTCTTGCGAGTTCATCAGCTTTTTCATTGCCAGCGATTCCTTTGTGACATGGGACTCACTCGAGTGTTACACTGTTCCGAGTCACCAGTCTCTAAGATGTTAC
>CAJUYG010007791.1:0-10517 GCA_910591675.1 Galerucella calmariensis | reverse complement strand
TTCCAATAACTCTCTAATAACACAATCAACATTTAGAATCGAGAATCCAGTTATTCACTAATGGTTCAATGTTCTTCAACAATGTGCACTAGTAATGTGAGCAGAGTTTTTATAATATGAATTGAAATTACTTAAATGTTTCCGATTTTGAAAGTGATTTAAGTATAATGACGATGGAGTAGTGAAGGTCAAGGTAGAAAAGAATTACGTTACTCAAGCTGCTAATATTAATAGAAGTCCATTTTTTTTATTTCATGTCTTTTTAATTCTCTAATTTTCTGATTACCTCAGGAAGGTAAAGAAAACCTTAAGCGAACCATTCAAATCTGACCCATTGATTATATCTACTAACGCTCAGTATCCAGTTTTGATAGGATTTCAGATCTTTTATTCTCAGTGAATAAAATGGGAAATATTCAGCATTGAATAAATTGACGTTTTAATTTAAAGTTGAATGGAACTTAATATAGCATTATAAAGTGCTATTCAAAAGTCCCCTCCCCCCTCGTATCTTTTGAACGGCTACACTTACATTCATAATACGAATGGTAACAGGTGACGTAATAGTAATAGATGACGTCACAGTGCCACTCTGGCCAATAATTTTAAATAGGACCTCATGGCAAGTGATATCTCGTTTGAAAGGCATTGACATTGGCTACATATCCATATTAATTTTGCTTGGGTTTAAACTAATTTTGACGAATAAATAAATACCAAAATTATTATTTCACATTTAAATATTGAAGAATTTTCAGTCCGCCTTTGGTTAGTTGTCAAAAAAATTGACGTTTTTAATTTAATAGTATTTGTTGCCTTGCAAAATTTTTTCAAATAGCTTGAATATTGAATTAAATTATTGTTTAACGAGACGTTTAAGAGTTTACATAGGCAAAATGGTACGTACTCAAGCCGACAAAGTAGCAGCTATCTTAATAATAGGTGAATTTAGAAAGATTCTCCATGAAGCGGAACGTTTATTGATTGAGAGATACTCGATCAAATCACCCTATCTCGAGAACTTATTTGAGGGAGCTTCTTCACAAGTTTGAAGCAACAGGTAGTGTTCAAGATGCCGAACGATCTGGTCGACTAACATTTAGTGATGATAAAAAAATTGATATAGTTGCTGAAATGGTCGTAAACCCTACTTCCTCTTCAACTAAAGTTGCGTCTATCTGTGAAGTAGGTAAAAGTACAGTACAGAGAGTGTTGGCTAAAAATAAATTTCATCCATACAAGTTAAAAATGGTGCACCACCTTTCGGATGACGACCCCGACAGAAGACTCGAATTCTGTGCATGTATGACAAATAAAATTAGTCAAAACCCACATTACACAAAAACAATTTGTTTTAGTGACGAAAGTACTTTTTGCCTCAATGGAAATGTGAATACACAAAATGTAAGGTATTGGAGTGACACAAATCCTCACACCTTTCGTGAAAAACATACCCAATTTCCAGAAAAAGTCAATGTTTGGGCAGGTATTTTGGGAAACCACATAATTGGTCTTGTCCTGTCTTCCTAAATTCAAATTTAAGCGGTGAAGTGTATCTGGAGATGTTACAAAATGCAATTGAGCCGTTATTTCTTGAAATTCTGGAAGATAATACAGAAGAATTCGGCCATCTAGAAATAACATTTCAACAAGATGGTGCTCCTGCACATTATTATGGTGCAGTAAGACGTTACCTGGATGAAGAATATCGAGGTAGATGGATCGGCCGGCAAGGTACTATAGAATGGCCACCTCGGTCACCAGATCTGACACCATTAGATTTTTTTCTATGGGGGTACTTGAAATCCAAGGTTTATACTACGGCACCAGATAGCATTGGCGTTTTCAAAGAAAGGATTATTGAAGAATACAATGCAATTTCAATTTCATTCGAACGAGTACGACAAGAGTTTACTAATAGGATGTATTACTGTCAGGAAGTAGACGGAGCACATTTCGAACACTTGCTATAAGAATCCATTGTTGATACATATTTGATTAATTAAATTTAAAAAAATAATTTTAATAATTTTGTTATTTATTTAATTTATCCGTCAAAATTAGTTTAAACCCAAACAAAATTAATATGGCTATGTAGCCAATGTCAATGCCTTTCAAACGAGATATCACTTGCTGCTATTACGTCACCTGTTACCATTCGTAGAGAAGTTTACAACACTTTATTCCCACCCCCAAAGTTTATCAATGTAAGTGTAGCCGTTCAAAAGATACGAGGGGGGGAGGGGACTTTTGAATAGCACTGTATAGATTTACCTGGTTGATAGTTGTTTCAGAAAGTTCTTTTTTGGATAAACTCTCGACAATAGCAGCTGCGTAACAATCTCCCAGCATATTGTTTGTAGTACGAACTCTATCTCTATAAAAAAAATTAAGATATTTTTGTTAATTATTAAACTTAAAGCAGAATTATTATTTATGTGAAATAAACAAAACTTTTTTTCAGAAAACTATAGAAAAAGATGTAATAAATAATGGGATATTGGAATATTCAAATGGAGAAGTAAATAAAATATAAATAAAAAGTTATTTTTTGATTTTTAGTTCGATTTACTATCAAAGCGTGTCTTTCAGGTTTTTTAAACTATATTTTATTTTGCACTTTTTAGTTCGATTTGCTATAAAACCGTCTTTAATATGTACAGATGTGTTAACAGTGGCATCTTGATAGAAAACATACTCAAGGATTTCTATGTTGCCAACATTAACAGCGAGACATATAGTGGTGTAGCTTTATTTGCAAACAAGTCCTATGAATTATTTCGTAGTCATCTAATGTTTCACTGTTACATGGGGCTCTTCCTGTTAATTTTGATCAATCAAGTTCTTCAATTCGAATACCGTCTAAGGATTTTACACGACTAAGTGCTACATAAGCTTGTCCAGCAGCAAACAGTCGTGATCCTAGATAAATAACTGCATGATCAACTGTACAACCTTGCATCTTATGGACAGTCGATGCCCAACTCAGTATTAATGACAACATCCGTAGTTCCGCAGTTCCATAGCTGTATTTTGCTGGAAACTGTATCGATATTGGTTTAATTACGTGTACATCATCTGAACCGAAATCGATACGGACTGAAAGAATGTCTTCAACATAGGCTTGGCCCCTGCGATAATTTGGCCAGATTATTTCTGTAATGAAATCCATATTACCATTTACTAAACCTTTTGACACGTCAATATTCGACCTTAACATCACTTTAGCTCCTACGAATATTTTCAATACTTTAGGAAGACCTCCTGTTTTATTGATATTATCAGGTACTATAGAATCTAAGTCCTTATTACCTAAATTTCGTGTAGCATAAATGAGTTGGTCTTGTGCTTCATTGTATAAATAACTGTTCCTTTATCCTCAAAACTCTAGAGAACCTTTTCGTTATGTCTAGCAGCTTGGTTATTCGTTGGATAGATCCTTAATGCTTTCGAGAACTCGTTAGATGTATCTGTTGACACTTTTCCGAGAATAATTTCAAGATGCCCAGACGTCAATTCTCCAACTCTTAGGGCATTGAGCACATCTATAAATGTCGTGTCTCCTTGTTGGCGCATGTTTTGTTTGAGTTCAACCAGACGGAGCTGCGGGCTTCATGTGTTCTGGTTGTTGGAAAACCTGATATCCTCGAACAGGTGGTAGCTGCATTAGATCACCAAAGAGTAAAACTTTCATCCAAAGCATCTCATAAGTACCATAGAAATTTTGTCTATGAACAGAAACTCAACGTTTTGCCATAATTGACGCATTACCTTTAAATAATTACCAGTAAGAAGTGGCATACTAACAATAACTCCATCTTTTTGAACTGGTAGTTATAGCAGACGGTGTAGTGATATAGTAGAGATAAGCTTATCAAAATATTGTATAGTCGGTTGTCGTTGATACCCGATACCCGTTGATACCCTGTATTTCGAAAAGTAAATGTGCTAGACACCTTAATTCTCATGTCATTTTGACAACCGATGCTGTAAATAAACAAAAAAGATCAATCGCGCAAAAAATTATGGAAATAATAGTAAAAATTTATCCGAACAAATTCAACTTGATCACCAGCACTGCGAATACCAGCTTTGCATAGAATTTTAATATAGCATCGGTGGTTCAGTGGTAGAATGCTCGCATTCCACGCGGGCGGCCCGGGATCGAATCCCGGCCGGAGCATATGAATCGCTGCTTCGTAAACGAGAGAGAGACTAAGGAGGCACAAGCACGCAAGCAAGGCACATAACGAAGCAACGTAACATAACGTAGCGTAACGTAACGCGTAATGGTCAGATCCTTTGCGTCGCGACCCCCGATCGCTCAAACATAACCTGGCGTGAAGAACTAAAGTTCCAAAAAATACTTATAGATGAGAAACTGACCCGTGGCGCCCTCTATTTGTACGGGTAGCGCCACCTTGAGAGTCCCGTCAGTACCTCTAACACAAATCAGATGGTTGTGAACTTCGCTAACAGCCGAAAAAGAAGATTCTTGTAATTTTACAGTTTTTGGTTGCATATTGAAAATTACTGTAATCCTACTTTTATTCCAAAATGACATTTATGATCAATTTTTTGATATTTCAGTTAAAGTTATTCAACATTAGATTGATATTACAATAATAACAATCAAATAGTCAAGTAAAATTAAATGAAATGTCAAAAAATTGACCATATAATGTCTGGAGTGAGAAAAATAAAGCAATATTTATCAGGTTTATATATTTTATTGAATAAAAAAAGTATACAATAAATGAAACGTTTTTTTTTAAATATTCCAATGACAAACATGAAGGAAAATAAATGTTAGGAATTCAACAACAATGCTGGGAAGTTCAAAGCTGTATGGAAGAATAACTACTTCTGTCACTTTTCATTTAATGAAACATGTTTTTCATAAAGATAGAGCTTACCGGGTGCACCTCACATTACAGTCTTTCACAATACATATTCTCGACATTGTCTTTTAAAATCAAAGTTCCACTATTTACAATAAAAACCAACTACGAATACTTAACACACACACAAATAAGCAAAATAGTTTTTAAATACTAAGATTGAACAAACTCACGATACAAGTCGTAAAACGTTGGTCTGCAGTTGTCAGGCAGTTTGGATCATAGATAACACGTCAGCGCTGATATATGTGGAAGAATCTGCAACTACCACTAACGGCGTTACAGTTCTCACTAAATTAGAAATTTTAGTACTCACGGGACTCCCTATGTGGCAGCACCCTCGCGCCTTCAGAGATCCCGTACCCTGGTGTAAACAACCTGCGCTTATGTCTCTTTTTGAGGTTATTCGTAGAGTAACCGACATATCTATCTTTTCGGCGACGGTATAGCTTATTCTAGACTTTCCGAGTATCCTATTCCATGGTTAAACGTATACCTGCTTTGTAAAACTCTAGAATACATCTTATACCGAGAGTGGGCTTACTCTTATTTTGTACCACTATTGTAAAACCGGCCCAGCGAGGTAACATATTGTACAATATATTTTTTTATATTGGATCATCACCTGATTTAATACTTACTGAAAAAATATTTGGATCGTATAGGAAAATAAACTTACACAAGCCAGTCAACAGCAAATAGTAACGGCAAATCCCTATCTGGTATACCAATCGAAGAAATGATCATTAACAACAGAACCAAGGCCGCACTTGGGACACTGGCTGACGAGAATGACATTACTGTTGAAGTAAACCTAAGTGAAAATAATAATTGCATTATTAAACGTTATTATTGATTATTAACACACTTTGTTTAATTACTTTCCAAAGACTGCCCTTTTATTTTTATTGATTGCCTTGGGCTATAAATATTGTTCATCAAAGGTAATACCACGAGTGCTTCAAATTTTATCGATTATTTTTTCACTTGTCAAAATCTGAAATTTTGATGGTTTTAACCAATAGCAATACATTATTCTAGCCAATCATTCGGTATTATACTTATAATGATAAAACTGCTTCCTCATCGATAACTTTGTTTACATTGAAACGTCAAAATTTTACTTTGAATTTGTCATTATTAACAACTAAAAGTTCTTCGAAGTTTATTGAAAAATGAACACAAACCGATTCAGTGCCATCACCCAAGAGAATATTGAACATTTAATACAAAATTCCACTCCACAATTGTTGAAAAAATAATCTTTCCGAATACAGCTCGGTCTTCAAATTTTATCACATAATTTTTCATTTTCACCACTCAAACTTGTTTATTTGAGGCTTGAACATTCAAACAAACCGAATTTATCATATCACTCAATGAATATAATATATCACGAAATGTCTCCGTAATTTAACCCATTTTCTTGGGAAATTACGAGAAATTAATTGGTACTAAGTAGTGTAACAAGTGGAGTATTGTGCATACTAAATGTGTTAAAAAAAATAGCCATATTAGAAGTAGGAATAGATTAATCTTAATATATATAAATTACGTGTCACATGTTTGTCCGCGATTGACTCCTAAACTACTTAACCGATTTCAATCAAATTTGTACACCGTGTGTAGTTTGATCCAACTTGGAAGATAGGATACTGTAGCCTCACCAACATGTGGTGGTTAGGCTATTGAATCGTAGCTTATTTATTATTGTTTGGAAGTTTGACATGGCGCGCCATCTATTGAATATTAACTCAATCCAGTCAACAGATGTCGCCATCACCAACAGATGAAGACAAATAATTTGCAAAAAAATAACATTGCGATCATAAATTAAGATGTAAGCTATCCTATCTTTCAAGTTGGATCAAACTGCACACGGTGTATAAATTTGATTAAAATCGGTTAAGTAGTTCCGGAGTCCATCGCGGACAAACAGGTGACACGTGATTTATATATATTAAGATTAAAGTATAAGCCAGAAAACAACGCATAGGCGGAGCATAAAAATATGGACAGTGACGAATGCACTACAGATGATGGAGAGCGGAAGAAAAATACCGGAACACTAAAAGAATTTGTTAAAAGAGCTTCAAAAACTCTTAAACTACGAATAGAGAAGAAAGAACAGCATGATGATAAGTTTGAGTCATTTTTAAAGCAATAATGGATCCAAAAATAGAAATAAATCAAAAGCTGAAAGAAATTAGAACTGAACAACAAGCATACAGAGAAGGAATGAAAGAGATCAAAAAAGAAAACAGTGAAATTGAGGAGAAAAAACCTGGAACTCGAGAAAGAAATACAGCAAATGAAAATCTCAATAAAAATATTGGACAACGAAAGAAGAATATTGTAATACAAGGATTGGATTGAACAATAAGGGAGATGAAACACTGAGAAATGAGGTGGAAAATTTTATTAAAGAAAAATTAGATATAGAAATAAAAATAGAAAGAACAAAGAAAATAGGGAGCAGAGTATATCTAGTTGAAATGAGAGAAGAAAACGATACAAAAACAAATAATGAAAAACAAAAGTAATCTAAAAAATGGGAAGAATCAAAGAATTTATATAAACGATGATATGTCGAAAGAACAAAGAGAAATACAACTCAAAATAAGAATAAAAGCTAAAGAGGAAGAGAGAAAGGTGTGAGTATGGGATTTAGGAAGCTTACCATAGATGGAAAAGCCTTTCGTTGAAATAACCAAAAAAAGATAACAGCAGAAATCATGATACACAAGAAGAGATATGTTTTCAAAAAACTAGTCGCAACGAATATGACAACAAGAAACAAGAAGAAGATAAAAATGCTAATATTAAAAACGTAGATAGTTGTGAGAATAGTTTAAGTTATACTAATATCAATTATGAGTCATAGTAATATAAATGATAGTAACAGTAAGATAAGTAGTGAACATAACAGTAAAGTAAAAACTCACAGAATTTGGAGGTTGTAGCTCCTCGGCGGTGGTGGAGTCGTATATTGAAAATTCAGTTTTAAAGAGAATGAAGATAACGAAACAACTATTTCATATTGATGAGGACACACCGATAAGTTGAGAAGCTATAGATGGTAAAATCTCTCATCGATGAAATAGAAATTTAAAATAATATAGTAATAATTGTCAAATTATTTTTCAAATTTATATTCAGGGTGTACCAACCTTACGACAAACTTCGGTATATGGGTTATTTTGAGAGATATCAAAAATAGTAGATGTGTTGAAGGACCATATTTTGAAATTATATCAAACTATACAGAGTGCTGCATAACTCCGTTACAAACCAAACATATGATTTTTCAAATGGGAACCCCTATAAAATATTATACCGAATTCGGATTGGTTACATTGTTTTGAAGCTTTTGATATGAGGCTTTGCCACTTTATACAGAGTCCTTCAAAAGATATGGACACGTTTATGTGGAAATCGTAGGTAAATCAACGCTCTGTAGCTTGTTGTACGTTAAAGAAAAAAAATGTATTTTGCCAAACAGTGTTTTGTAATTATATTCTTTCTTGTATACAGGGTGAACGGAAACTCAAACCTGTCATTTTCTTTCTTCTTTCAAATGAAACACCATGTATTTTATAGCAAAAATAGAATCTTCGATTATGTAACTTTAATTTTTGTCAAGTATTCCCCATACCCGAAGTTTATAAAAACAGCTTTATTTTGTAATATTTATTGTAAACTATTATTATTTACCTAGGATACCTTAACTAAGCTCGGAATATCCACGGCTTAAAGTTCCACTTAACCTCGAAATACTAATTTTGAAGTTGATTTATGACAGTTTATATTTGAGTAAATTGTGCTTTGATAGATGGTAGATCTTTGTATTTGTAATTTGTCTTATCGGAATGGAAATGTTAGAAGATGATGACGATTTAGAAATAATTGATAGGTATAATTGAATACGGCAGTTATATATAATGAAATATTATTTTAATACATTCGATAATTAGACGTTTTTTCTTAGATTTAGAATAACGAAGGAAACTGCTCTCAAATTTCTTGGAGAAATTGAAATTGTTTATTTTCTATGACATTTTTATACTTGCTAATAATATCTAATAATAATGATTTTTCACATGTTGTGAAATTTATTCCACGAGATCGTTTTTCTCCGCTCAAATTTAAACTACTAAGGGCGAGTTGTACCAAACACTTGAACTCGGTTTAATGATAACTGATGTTTAGACTGTGGCTGATTGATGTATTTATTATCAACAATTACATCAGTCTAAACATCAGTCATCATTAAACCGAGCTTAGGTGTTTGGTACAACTCGCCCTAAAATGACTCAGAAGAAAAAATACTTATCAAAACGTCAAAACCAAAGATGACACCAACTAATATTAAACGCATAGATCAACTGGATCAAACCACTGCCGTTAATTGGTTAATTCCTGACAAGATCTTCTTTTTCAAAACAATATGTTAAGGATTGCGGCGTTGTCAAATGGAACCTCCCACTTAGTTAAGGTGCCTATTCTGTAACTTGTCGTTATGCAACGACGTCGTTACGGTAACGATTATTATGTTAACGATAATTTTCCGAGTTAGATTCTGTAATAATGTCGTTACGTCAAAATCTAGGGACAAAACATAACGATATATATAATGTATTTGGATGAGTTGAGTACAATGAAGCCTTCAGGGACAACAAATTGATCGACTAACGTTAGATTGTGATGACCTATTTAAATAATCTACACCCACATATTTTTGATAACTCCCATGAGCTAAAAGATGAATGGTTGTGAAAAACCTAACTATGGGAGGTGTTCTAGTATTACGACTACCATGATTCAAATAAGGCAACAAGTCCTGGAATAATTCATAAGCTGCTTCACTGTTTACTCGATACATCTGCCGGAACACTTTCTCAGGCAACTCAAAGGGGTTACTTCGGTCTCTTGAAACACGAAAATTAGTCCTTCGTGTCTGTCTAAAAAATATTACGTGTATATAGTTTGGATTATTTTTAACCCTTATATGAATCTACCTTCTATTCAATTCATCCAAAACAATACGTAGCCGTTGATCCATCTTAAATAAAATATGATCTTTGTATTAGGAACAACGTTTTCAAGATATTGAAAAAACACAACAAACCTCTTAACCAAAGACTTGCTAACCCGATTACGACTGCTGCATAGCTGACGTTCGTCAACGACATAATATCAGCCATTTTGTCGTTATCTAACAGCGGTCATTACAATACTGAATTTATAAAGTCGTTCAGTAACGATAATCGTCCACGAACGACATCGTTACTGATTACAGAATAGGCCCCTAAGGGAGGTACGGCGCGAACGAAGTTCCACTTAAATTATAAGTGTCACTTAGCTAAGTATGACTTTTTAGGATAATCGGTGCGAATGGCCCTATGTGAAGCAATAAACGTTGTATGTAACAAAACATCCTAATTAATAATAAATCTTAATAAATAATTCATTCTAAGCAAAACTAGCCACCAAAAGTATAATCCCAACCGTAATATTGAACTAAAGGTTCAAAATGTTCACCGTTAACATCAATACAATGCTGCAGAATAGTTCAAATGATTGACTAACATTTCTCAGCATATCAACGTTAGCAGA
>CAJUYG010007790.1:0-10517 GCA_910591675.1 Galerucella calmariensis | reverse complement strand
GCGTGCGGGAAAGTATCACTTTCGGCACTTGTTAGGAAAATAACTATTTTCCGCAAACGTCAAAAAAACTGGACATTATTAACGTCAATTCATGATGTTGAAGTATGATTTCACAGACGCCACTTTTTTGTACGGCCGTGAGCGGACAATAAAGTACTTTTTTGTACGCTGACGGCCGTACATAAAAGTAGAATTTTTAACAGGGAAAATAATTATTAGTTGAACTTTTAAACTTTATTAACGATAATAATTATTAATAGTAAAATTACAGTTATTTAAGGTTCCACCGCACATATTTAATGCACTACCTGATTTATTCACTTCCAATTCAAGCGAATTTTGTGCAGAGTTGAAAGAGTTCATCGACAAAATTTCCCGTGACTCCTTACTTGTTGTTGCTTCTGTTACATCAACGTCGACATAATTTAGCTCATGAGAAACTGCATTCAGGTACAGTGAAGAAGAATTCGACATCAAGATTTTTTCTGCATTTTGTTTTTTATTAGACAAAGAGTCTTCAGCGACAGTGCTCGACCTCCAACCTCCATGCCGTTTCAAACAAGTAATATCAGCTCCTCCATCCACAAGCAAGTAGCTGAAGTTCTTCTTAACGCATGGCCGGTGTAATCTTTTGAATTCGGTAGTTTTGAATAAGTTGCTACTGTTTTGGGTACGTTACTAATTGTATGAATTCCCATGACCATGCGATAACATTTTCCCTTTTGAAATTTCAAAAAAAAGCGTCGGCTTTCCATAGGTTGTGGACGTAAAGAAGTATATTTTCCGTAAAGATTTACATATTTTTCTCCAATAATTGTGAACGATCGTGGCTTTTTAGATTTACTATCAGGAATCTTTATATGAATAACAGATCCTAAATCTTTTATATCGTCTATTGTCATGTTCACCATTTCATCGCATCTACATGCTCCAGATACGCCCATTACCTATTAGAACAACCTAAAAGTAGTTTGTATTTAAAAACTTGATTGTATTTATGCAGGTTAGAATATTATAACTAACCTTAATTCCTAGATATTGCTCATTAGGTGCATTATTTAAAAAATCTTCAAGCTGGTCTTTTGTGAATACCTTTGACTTTTTGGGAGTATACCCTTCATTCTGCTTCTTCAGATAAGCACGTAGTTTCATATATTTGCTAATATCTAATCCATGTTCAATATTCAGTAATGATTTTATCATGGAATACTGAGACCATATTGTTGAACTCTTCATTTTTAATTTAGTTGTCATTTCAAAAAAATAAGCTAGTAGCACATTTTCCGAATAGTTTGAAATGTTTTTATCATTGCACCATGTGAGAAATCTTTCGTAAGCATGATTATAAACTCTACTTGACTTAGTTGGAATTAAATCATTCGTAGCTGCCTTAGCAATGTCAACAACGTCGGGTGGTGTACAGTTGGGTTCTGAATCCGACATAATATAATCTAAAAGAAAATTTCTGTACACTTTACTACAACAAACGAAATTTTGATGCTCAAGTACTTACCAAAAATGCACAGTCCAATTGTTGCTTTAAATCACTTACAATATTTCTGACATTATAAAATATTATTGAACTGTCAAATTTGTTTTTGACTTGGCAGTTACAAAGCCAGTAACCACGGAAATGTAGTGCGCAGTTTTATAATTATTATTCTCTGAATTTATCAACTTCGTTGCAATCGTTTTGAATTTTTATTTAAATATTAATTACTTCTATAGTCTGGATGCCGTTTGCGGGAAAAATAGCATGTTTCATTCGGAGCAAAAGCACTTTTTGTGGCTCGTCTGAAATTGTCGGCCTCACTAACGTTCGGCCATCAAACATTCAGACTCGCCACAAAAAGTTATTCTTTTACTCCCAATAAAACAATATACTATTATCGCCAACCGTCAGTAAAACCATCAATTATCAGATTGATTTCCGGAAGTAAACAAACAGTTCACATATGCGTCTGGTAAAGTGACATGTGCGTCTGGTAAAGTGACATATGCGTCTGGTAAAGTATTTTGACTTTGACATTACTCGAAAATCATCATCTGTCAGTGTCACGCTTCTCCCTATTACGGCTCGATAATAGTTTTTTTGCAATTTATTTATAACAAATTATTGTTGGAACTCCTTTGACTCCAGGAATTAACTTTTATAATGCTTCAGGGTGTACCTTCAATTTAAATATAACAAATAATAAGTAGATTTGTTCTATGTGCTGTTTACTTTGTCATAATAAAATGCTATGAAATATACCCCAGTTTTTTATATTCTGAATTCTGAGCAGTTGGCGATAAAATTTTGAATGCAGCACGTCAGTAAAGTGTCTTTATCGGACTCGCCTGTTATCCGCCTCGCTTCGCTCGTCTCATAATTTCAGAGTTGTCCGATGAAGAATCACTTTACTGCCTTGGTACATAAATAACTATTATACATTATATATGTTCCATACATTATAATTGTTTTGTTTGTCGTGGACAAAGTATAGTATTCTACTCGCAATTTATGGCCATAATTCACTTGGGTGACTTGCGCCCCTCGCCTGCGGCTCGTGACGCAAACGTCACCTATCGTGATTTATGGCTATCATAAATTGCTCGTTTAATAATATACTAATTATCCACACTTATGAAGCATATAAAGTACCACTGAAGTACCTAATGGGATAATATAATGTATATGTTACGGTTAAAGTATTTACTTAGCTAGTATATAAATTAGTTGGATAGTATATATATATATATATCCAAGCGCCTGGTTATTTTGATGAAAAATCATATTTTCACTAAAATAGCTACGAGTAATGGCTGGTTTGTATACTATCCAGCTAGTTTATAAACTATACAAAATGTATCGCTAAAACTCAAACCACAAGAAAATTACACAAATTAGCTAGCATTTTTGGCTAGTTTGTGAACTATTCACATTAGTTGGATAAAGTGTGAACCTGATATTGGTAGTAATACATAATAACCAACGAACAAACTAATCAATTCTCTTGGGTTAATTTAGTTTATAGTAAAATCCTTAGTCAAAAATGCTTTATTTATTGGTACAATGTGAGATTGTTACAGGTACCTATTATTACTTTAGAAAAAGTAAAAGAAATATAACTAATAATACCAGGTGACAAAATATTAACAATAAAATATTTCAGGACATTAAAACCACCAAACAAAGAACAGTATTATTTGTTGGAGCAAGTTGCCCTGTTGTGGCACTTCTATTACACGTATATCCAGACGCAGACATTTACACTTTTTATTCGCACAACTCTTTTTGCAGTTACATCACACATATCCTTGGGTTGAACCCGATACTGAAAATTTTCCTGCAGCGCTTCGTAATGTTATTTCGGTGACCGTCTTGACATTTTCCAACTTTAAAAATTGTTGCTTACATATTTCAAATTCGTTGCGGAAATTGAGATGTTTAAGGACACCGTTAACGGTTCCAATTCGGTTAAATTCATCTCCTACACTCATTATGACGCCATATTTCTATGATCTGACCAACTTCGATCTACATCTGGAATGGGTACTCTCACGGACATGCCAACAGTTCCTGGTTTAAATTTCTTGCGAGAAGTTTGTAGCATTTTTGTGCTTGCCTTTTTAGACTTTCCTGACATGAATCCCTCATCGCTTTAATATTGTTCTTATTCTGATAATGGTCACATACGTTTTCTTCAGAACATAATAAGCATTTTTGTGGTACTGATTCATTGAGAGCATTTTCTGTTGTTTTAGTAGAGAGCAATGCCATTGCTTGGTCTTTAAATAAAACTGAGGTTTTATTGTTAACTTCGACCGAAATTGGGGTTCCGCGTTGGTTGGTTTACATACTAACCAACTCGTTGGTTGTTATTTTGTATTACTACCAATATCAGGTTCACACTTTATCCAACTAATGTGGATAGTTTACAAACTAGCCAAAAATGCTAGCTAATTTGTGTAATTTCCTTGTGGTTTGAGTTTTAGCGATAAATTTTGTACAGTTTATAAACTAGCTGGATAGTATACAAACCAGCCATTACTCGTAGCTATTTTAGTGGAAATATGATTTTTCATCAAAATAACCAGGCAGCTGGATAGTTTGTATACTATCCAACTAGTTTATATACCAGCCAAGTAAATACTTTAGCCGTAACATATAAATATGCGGCTTAACACCTCATGTGAAGTTGCACCACTTTCGCTTTCTAAATCCATTTATCGGGGTAGATCATCGGCTTATCAATCCACTCGTTCACTGATTCTCCTCATCAATTCCGGTAGCTTGTAGCTGCTATCTCTGCTAGCCATTTCGATCTGTGCCTTCTTCGCTCCCTTTTTTTTTCTGACTACCATTGTAGCATAGTCTTTGTTACTGCTTCTAACCCTTGTCTTCATGTATGCTCAAGTCACTTTATTCTTTGAGCTTTAATATTTGGTATTATATCATCCCCATTAAGTTCTTTCAATATTTTCTGATTAGTACTCCTTCCATATTCCTGTTCTCTTATATTCGCTTGACCCAGCGTTGTTCTTATTATTTTTCTTTCGTTTACTCTTAATTTATCTTCTTCTATTTCCGTCATAGTGATTGTTTCTGCTGCATACATTGTTATGGGCATTATGATTGATCTGTATATGTTCATTTTAGTTTGCTTAGTCAACATATGACTTTTTAATAGATCTTTGTTTGGGTGGTAAGCTCGGTTTATTGCTATTATTCTTTCTTCTATGTCCTCTCCTCTTTCCCCTTCATTATTATTCATCGTTACACTCAAGTACCTATTTAATGTTTTTCATATCCTACATTTATTTCTTCCGGAAATGTTTTCGCTTTTTCATGATACTTCTACAAGTAATTATTCGCCCATTTCTATGGCATCCTCAAGACGATCAAGACGATAAATTTTCCAGTCCAATTTTGATAATTTCATCAGACCAGCCTATACCCATTCGTCCTACGTCAACTGACAAGCTCTATTGGAAAAAAAGTAAGCAGCCGATCCTGTGTTAGCTTTGTGTCGTCGAGAAACATTTCTGGAAAATAGGAAAACCTTTTATGAGAGATTATAATTGCTGTGATTCCTTAACCGACCCTTTCCATTGTGGTTATTGAAGACGTTATTGTATGCAAAGGTGAAAACTGTGAAGTGATTTTCTTTTAAGCTAATTTGGGGGATTATTTTTCTATCAATTCATTACCCTGTGTAGAATATAGGGTGTTATTTGTACTTCAAATTTAGTGGAAATTATAAAAATATAATGAAGGAAATCATCGAACAATTCCTATCGAAGGTACATGATGGAAATTGGAATTTATATAAGATGTATTGCCAATCTCTTGTTTTTCCTTGCATCAACACTTCTTACAGGGAAATCCATTTTCTGTCTCTTTATAACACCTTCCTACACTTCTCAAAAGCTAAAAATCCTCCTTAACAATAATAAGTACTGCTATCAGTAGAAACCATTCGGGAGTAAATCGTATACGAGAAATGGCCATTTTCGTATGAAATTTAAATAACCTAATCTTCGACATGTCCAAACGGTAATCGTATACGAACACTTTCGTATGGCTTGTTTCGAGTGGGTTCATTTCATTCGAATAAATGTTTTCGTGTACGGAAAGTGTAAATTTACATAACCAATATTAAAAATATTTGTGTTTGGTATGTCATTAATTTGAATAATAAATGATATAAGGAGCAATTCTATAAGCAAATGTTAAATTTTAACGCACAGTTAAAAATAAGACAATCTGCTAACCAATTTTTGCAAGTATGTATGCATATTAAGCTTTAAAGTATTAACGGAAAACTCTTTATTGGATACCATACATGTTGTAATTCGAATTATAATCTTGACTAGGTATAGATTAAAACATTTATAATAGCGGAAGCTTTGTCAAATATAACCGCGTACCGTTAATTTTTAACCACTTCTTATAGAATTGACCGTATAATCAGTTATAATATGGCAGTTTTTGATGATTTGATTCATTTAAACTTCATTAACGCTATATAAGAAGCGGAAGAGTTAGAGGATAGACCTCCTAGGATCTTTCAGTCTTACAAATAAAAAAACTCGTATGCTTAGATTATTCCAAACTTATATTAGGAACAGTTATCCTGAATATAAGGCAAGTATAACAACTGAATAAATTTTCACAAATAAACTTGGTAAAACATCTGTATAACTATTCTACCTTTATTCGAAATTATGGTTTGGCAACGTTGAAACTTTTAGCGTAGGTACATAGAACAGCATAAATTTAAGTGACCCTATCCCTATCCTATTTCAGCGCCTTATAAGGGATATTGTGGGAGACTATCTCAAGATAATAGAAAATAAAGATTTGAGCATCAACACAAACAAGGCAAAATTAAATGCATGGTTGGAAATTACTGAGAGGTAATTATATATTGAAATGTGATTATTTTAAATTTTGTAAAACCAAACATTTATAAAAGTTTCAGAGCAAAAGCTAAATACATCACTAAGCAGAGCAAAAAAACCTCCTGGCAAAATTATGTCGCGTCTATTTCAATTGATACAGACCCATCTCAAGTCTGGAAAAAAATAAAACAGGTACAAGGTTACAAGTCTAATCTCAAGATCCCCAGTCTCATATATAACGATACAATCATCTCCGACAATCATGTAATTGTAGACACACTGGCACAAAGTTTTGAGTCCTTCCAATCGATCAAAACGACGTTTCATACGTCAATGCCCCCTTCACTCTTAACGAACTAAAATCGTCTTTATATTCTTGTAAAAATTCAGCTGCCGGTCCCGATGACATCCCATATATATTTCTAAAAAATTTCTTAAATCCTTCTCTCCTCAAACTTCTTGAAATATTCAACCTTATCTGGAACACACAGCAGTTTCCTGAATCGTAGCGTAACGCTATTATAATTCCAATAAAAAAACCTGAACCTGAAATCTTATCGCCCCATATCTCTCACATGTACTACCTGCAAACTTCTGGAAAAAATGATCAATAGAAGACTCCTATGGTTTTTGAAGAAGTACAAAATTATTCCTAGTGCCCAATCTGGTTTCCGACGTCATCGATCTACTCGTGACAACCTTGTCTTATTGCAAACCGACATCTCCTCAGCAATAAATAATCAACAGGATCTCGTAGCAACTATCTTTGATATCGAAGGTGCTTTTAATACAATCTACAGAAATGCAATAATCAACAAACTATTACAATATAAACTAGATGGCAACATTCTCTTTTTCATACAAAACTTTTTAACTGCAAGGTCATTTAGAGTCTCTGCAAATGGTAAACTTTCCCAGCCTCACACCCAAAATGATGGTGTCCCTCAAGGATCTGTATTAAGTCCCACCCTATTCATCCTTTCAATAAACGACTTATGCGCCAACTTTCCTACTCCCATCAAATATGTTCAATATGCTGATGATTTAATTGTCTACTGCCATGGAAAATCTGTTTCCACCATCTGCAAACTTCTACAAAACGCAGTAAATTTGCTGCGAGATAGAGCTAACAACCTACATCTCTCCTTATCTCCAAGTAAATCGAAGGTCATAAAGTTTAGCAGAAGATCCCCATCCGGTACACCGCTAATCTTCTTTAATAACTCCCTGTTACCTGCCGTTAATTATTGCAAAACTCTTGGATTAACTTTCGACTCTTGGCTTAATTGGAAAGTTCATATCAACACACTCAAAGGCATTTGTCTTAAAAGACTTAATATCATCAAAGCTCTCTGCCACTATCACTGGGGATCCGACGAAAATACCTTATTAAGAGCTTACAGATCCCTCATCCGTTCTAAACTAGACTACGGCAGCTTTATTTACGTGTCAGCCTCCAAATCCACCATCGACTCACTGAACTCTATTCACAATACAGCCCTTCGACTCTCTCTCGGTGCTTTCCGTTCTAGTCCAGCTGCTAGTCTATACTGTGAAGCAAATGAGCCACCCCTGTTCCTAAGACATCAATCCCTCCTCCTTTCATACGCTGCATCAACATCTTCTAACCCTTCTAACCCTGTTTACCCTTTGTTTACAATGTCTCAACATCATCCTTCCAACACTACTTCCAAACGTAGCGTAAAATCTATTGCCCATCTTCTTCTCCCATTACTTCAGAATACCGACCTTTCAATGACCACTCCGCTCCCCCAACCCCATATCCCTCCTTGGACTAAACAACTTCCTCTATTCAATACCTCCCTTACCAAGTTCAATAAACATGAATCGCCCAACATACTTATAAAGAAAGCATTTTTGGAAATATTAGAAAAAACACCATATGATGTAGTTCTCTACACAGACGCCTCAAAAACTTCTAGAATATAGGTTTCTTAAAGTTTCAAGTTATCGAGTAGCGTTATATTCAACGTTTATAAAATGTTTTTTACTTTTGATTGAATATACGTTGAGAAAGCACGATGTAGACACGTTTATAACGGTAGTGAATAGTGATGAGTTGAGTTATATACGTTAATTATAGGTAGAATTAACGTTTGGTTGTATAATTGTTTCGAAAGTAACGTTGCGAAAATCAACCGTAACGCTTAATCAACGTCTGCTACCACATATAAACGTATATTACACGTTTGTGTGTTTATTGGGATGCGCCAACTTTCCTACTCCCATCAAATATGTTCAATATGCTGATGATTCAATTGTCTACTGCCATGGAAAATCTGTTTCCACCATCTGCAAACTTCTACAAAACGCAGTAAATCAACTACCAAATATTTATATTTTTTAACTTCTTCAAATTCATGGGTTGATTTTTATTTTTGGGTTCAGGTTCGCAAATCTCATTAGCTTTGTTTCAGTTTAATTTATTTCTTTATTTAAGATCTACACCATCATTCATTCACTATTCATACTTTATTAGTGGTTAATAATTTTCTATTATTACCCTAGGTCAATAATGGACAAATTCATATATTTTGAGAATTCAGGATTGTAGTTCAACAGAAACTTGTGCAACATAATTTTATTTACCCAGGAGATTGTCTTTGACATATTTGCTGCTTGAAATTACATCAAGATAAAATTATTTGAATAGAAATGCCATTAGTTTGAAATTCGCGATCAACCAAAAATGACTGATAACATAACGAGTACGTTCATACTGACAGTGTACGCTTGTCAGACAGACGAGGAAGTAAGCGCTTGTCGTGGTGCGTTTGTGAATAATTTTCAATTTGTTTCTTAAATTTGGCTATTAGTGGAAAAATTGTATATACACCATGGTGGTGAATAGCCCCGCACCTTATTCCGCTCGAGGCAAAGCCCCTCGCACCTTATTCCGCTCTAGGCAAAGCCCCTCGCGAACTAATCTTGGTGCTCGGTCAATAATTATAGTCTTCACCACCTTGGTGTATTATTTAAATTCTGGGTGATATATTTAAATTATTTCTGCTGTAATACTTAGTTCCCAATTATATAAAAACCGACGAATAGAAAGAATCCATTTCTTATTGCGGGATTGTTGTTGGCTCAGGTTTAGGCGTGGGAACTGAAGGTATTGCAGAAAGGGAATACAGGAATTCCAGAAACCGACGTAAGGACACTGCGTATATAGTATAGTATTATCTAAATATAAAGGGGTTACTTGAATAAAAAATCAAACAAAATAACCTTGATAATGGATATATAGCTTTTGGATCACCTTTATATCTCCAGACTATGTTTTCACAACATCCTATCCAATTATAAATGTTTAGAAAAGTTTCTATCACGGAAAGGAACAGTTAGAAGATTAGAAAATCGATTGGAATTGTTTCTGGGTATAGCTGCGGGCGCATTTGCATTGAACTCTCTTGTTTCATCCAACGCATCATCTTTTTCCGCTCACGTAATCCCCTCATGACTCTTGACAGTTTTCACCCCCTGCTATAATATAACTGTAAGTATGTCGTAGGTGTTGAACATGTTTCTTTGTGCACTTCCACTGACAACATTATTCATGGTACCCATATCCCTATTTGTTTATTATATCTACAGATATGCAATTGATCAAAAGTATTGTTTGAGATAAAAGTCAACAAACACATGGCCAGGTGTGCTGCCGTATTACACTAGTGACTGGGTATGCCGACAAATATTGTACGAGTATCCTCATTTCGTTTTAATTTGTTGTTCACCTACACAAATATTTTTATTTGATCAAAAAATCAAAACAAGTTAATTGGTATTCAATATAAATAAAAGAGCATGAGCCTAGTATATTGATCAAGCGAATGGTAAACAGTTTTTGATTGAATAAATATATTTTACGATGAAATAAAACAATTTAATTTGTTTAAATCTACATCATATTTGAACCTATGTTCAACGTAAAGTTGTGACGCGTTTCGCTAACACAGTAGTCTTCTTCAACGAGTGGAGGTAGATATAATGAAAAATGTTTAATTTATACAGTGCCTTAATACTTAGCTTTACGGATATTGACAAAAGTATTATAATCTATTCAAGTGGAAATAAAAAGCAAATAGTGTCTAAATAAGGGATTAACCAAA
>CAJUYG010007789.1:0-10518 GCA_910591675.1 Galerucella calmariensis | reverse complement strand
GTCAACCTGCAGACATTCAAAGTTTAGCAATTATTAATATTAGCGGAAATATAGATAAAAATGTTAGTTCATTAAACTATATATTAAACAATAATAATACTGAATATACTTTTCCAGTAAGTGGAAAAGTGGTTAATATCAATAGCAACAAACCACCAACTAAAGTATTAATACTTTATAAAAATAAATATCAAAATTTGAGTGTTCTCAACCAGCAATCCATAACAAAGGGTGAAAAGATTTCAATTGGTATAGGTAAAGAAAAAAATTATTATCCATATATTGAACTTGTGTTAGAATGTCCTCTGGTGAGCTCTACATAAATATAGTACTTTTCCAACAAATGCATCATTCCAACAATGCCTCTTAATAAATTCAATCAACACTATTTACAATCATCATCGTCGTCGTCGTCGTCAGTTCCAAAATTAAGTGCACAATTTTATATTTGTGACTCTTTTGATTATCATGTTGAAAACATTATTCGATTGAAAGGCGAAAAGAAAACTAGTTTAAATAAAGATTATTATGTGTTGGATAATGCAGGTACAAATTTTCTTTTCCCCTACAATGCTAAAATTGTACAAGTTCGACATTACGCTGCAGATGGAGAGGTTTTAGTTAATGGTATATCATTCAAATTCAATGAAATTAGTGGTAATAATTTTAAGAAAGGTGATAAAATCCTATTTAAATTAGGTACACCTTCTTCTATTTGCATTGAATTCATAGTGCAGTGTCCAATAGTGAAAGATGAGTAAGGCACAAGTTGTGAATGAATTACATAAACCAGCAAGAATCAATTATAGAAGAAGACATGTTGTAATTAAAGGATTACATGATTTGATACAAGCTGATTTAGCTATTATGACTCCCTATTCAAAAACTAATAGGGGCTACAATTATATCCTAGTTGTAATCAATGCTTTCAGTAAATATGTGTGGGTTGAGGCGATTAAAAGAAAAACAGGTAAAGAAATCACATTAGCTATGAAGCATATCCTAGACCAAATGAATGTTCCACCTAAAAATCTTCAAACTGACAACGGAACTGAATTTTATAATAAGAATTTTCAAGAGCTTATGAAAAAATATGGTATTAACCATTACAGCACATTCTCCAATTTAAAAGCAAGTATAGCAGAGCGAGTAATTCGTACTCTAAAATCTATGTTATGGAAACAGTTTAGCATGCAAGGATCTTACAAATGGTTAACGACTCTACCCAATATTGTCAACAAATATAATAATACAAGACATTCCACTACAGGTGCCATTCCCAGTGAAATAAATGAGAAAAATGCAAAGTATATTACTGCATATAATCACCTGAAAACTATTGATACAAGATCATCAAATTTTAAAAAAGGAGATTTTGTTCGAATTAGCAAGTATAGACATGTTTTTAAGAAGGGTTATACTCCAAATTGGACTGCTGAAGTTTTCAAAATAAAGAAGGTGAAACTTACTAATCCAACAACTTACATACTGGAAGATGATAAGAACGAAGAAATACAAGGAGGATTTTACAGGGAGGAATTGCAAAAAGTTAAATATCCTGATGTGTATTTAATAGAGAGGGTTTTAAAACGAAAGGGTGATCGGTTATTAGTAAAATGGCTTGGGATGGATTCTAAATCATGGATAAATAAAAATAGCATTGTTTAAAATTATTATTTTTATTGTTAAATAAAATTATATAAAATGATTGACAATTTATTTACACATTTAAATTCTTAATTTTATCATAAACCTTACATCTATGTTTTATATCTAATATTGGATCTATAATTTGAGAAATTTTAATAATTCGTTGCATAAACCGTAGTCGGTCACATGCGGCAATGATCCATGATGATCCTTGTCTCGCTTGTTGATATGCATATTTCCAAGTTACTAATAAATGAATTTTGTTTCTTGTTTCATCAAAGTGAATAGTTTTCTTTACTTCTATTGTATGTTGTCTATTCTTCATATTTCATAGCTGTAAATCTTCATCTTTAAGTAACTGAGGATATCTATATATTAATTCTAATGCGATAGCGTATGTCTCGTTATTTAAATGTTTTATAGGTTCAATTATATTCAAGGCTGTAGTTACTGGATCGGTGGAATCTTTTATTCCCATTTGTAAAATTTTCAATGAACTAGCAAATTGTAAATTTTTCAAGTCTGTTAATCTATTTTCAATGAGTGGTAACATTTTCCATAACATTGAAGTAGTATCAGCTCTTAGATAAATACAAGAATCACCCCTATAAATTTTCACAACATTCCCGAATGATAATCGTTTAAATATCAAATCAAATTCACCCATATCTAACGGTTCCATATTCTTTTTGTTTGTTGATTTAAATAAAAAGTCATCAATATCATTTCTACATGATAAAAGAATGTTCCATTTTTGCGGACTGAATATAAAATAGGTATTTTTGGTTCCAAATATCCCAACACATGGATCGTAATTTAAATAAGGGGATAAACCAACCTTTACATATTTTGTTTTATATGTATTTAGAGACAATTGACGTTCTCCCAAAAATACGTCATTATCTTGCAATTGATTCATATATGTAGTGTTTGTGAGTGATTCAACTACTACTATTACTACTACAATATACTATCGCTATTAGAATAATTTAAAGATATTCTCTGGTTGAAATCTGAAAAAAAAAATCTCATTTATTCCAAAAATTACATCATGCTCTCGAGAAATGGAAAAAATTGTTTCACCCCACTCTAAAATAAAGATTATAAACGTTGAAAATCGCTGAATCTGAACAGTATATTAATAAACTTCAAAAGTGAATTTTTAAAATAAAATCATGTATAATCAACAGCAACAGCACTATCATCTAGAAGATTGTATTTGTCCAATGAAGGACCATTGGCTATACAAGCGACGATTATATCAGTTTAATGAAGAAGAACTTGAGAAGTTTCCATTGGATTATTTGATTCAAAAGGCGCAACCACTTGAGTTATTATATGCATGGTATAAATTACCAAGAGCATATCGAGACAATTTTGATTTACAAATCCAACTGCCTTGTTTTATACATTACAATCGTCCTGACTGGCAAACTCACATCGATGGACCACCTACATCACAGTCAAGATGTCATTTATGTAACTTAACTATTGAACAAATACATGTTTGATGTAAATAAAATCTGTTTAATATACTATGTTTTTTATTACATAAATTACAAAGATATAAATTTACAAAGTTACAAAATTTCTTAACTAGATACTCTTTGTTATATTTTATAAATAATTATGATATATCATCATTTCTATCAATCTCATAATCCTCAATAAATCGCTACTGACTACTCTTATAACCCCAAGGAAGTGTGTCAAATGACTTTGAAATTAACTGACGTTTATCATCGTATGGACTTAAAGCAATTTTAGTCTGTTCTATACTGAATACATTGTGAGCATATGAACGAATAGTTTGTTGAGTTATGACTTTTGTGTTGAATTCATTTAAGCATGTAATATAATCTTCAAAAGTAATAATATTTTTCACTATATTTTTTTTAATCCCCTTAGATTTTTTTGAAATACCAAAGTTATTCAGTTCAATAGCTATTTGGTTTGAGGACATGCCCTTCTTTTCAAGTTTTTTCTTAAAATTTAATTTTTCCTCCTCACTGACTTGCATTTTGTAGGTATACATTTTAGAACGAAGACCAGCAAAATGAGTAATAATTTTACCATTTGCCTCATCTTTCATCAATCCCGGTATTTTTTTATTCACCAACGGAATATTATAAATATTATTTTTGTTATAATCTGAAGTATCAAATTTGTGGATATTTTTTTTAATAATATCTTCGTAAACGTCTAGGTTACTTATTTCATAGATAAAACTATCTGTGTCTGTGTACAATAATTTACATTTTTCCACACCTGCTATTGGTATTATAAAATTATAGTGAAAATCATACATACAAATTTTTGAAAGATCTAAAATAACCATACCAATGTATAGTGGTTTATTAAATATTAATTCTATTTTATTCAACTCAATTGCCATCAAGTTTTCATCAAAAATTGTTCTATTGTGAAATCGTGGACTAGCAATTAAATTTTTCGCCCCGTAACGTCCCTCCCACTTAGAGCAAAGTTTAACGAGTCTATGTAATCTTATGTTTTCCATAGTTTTTCCAAATACTGCGTTATTAGCAAGTTTAAATTGATTTTTTTCAAAGTTGCTTGTAGCACTTACCCTTAATCGACTGTTTAATTCAATATAAGGTCTCAACCATTCTGATTGATTGAATTCCAACACTTTATGTATTTTCGTAATTATTAAACCATGTGCCAATGCTTGTTTTAAATTTCTATAATGTATTGTATATTCTTTTTTATCATACAAATCAGCTATCAACTTTGGTAGTTTTGAGGCTGGAGGAATGCGATGGTTAGCACAAAAAGGAAAATCTTTATGTAGAGTATGTAGACTCTTTGGATACTCCAAATCCACTTGTAATATGTACCCAATCGGAGAATTGTCTGGAATTGTTGTTACATCAATGTTTGAACTTGACCATTTAAATCCTCCAAATGGTAATGGTTCACACATTGCGTAACCGTAAAGGTTATTCACATCTAGGTAAAGGATTGTTTTGGTGGGTTCTGATGAATCATATCTGTCACCCATATATTTATTGTTTGCCTCTGAAAATCGACTACAGCATACCGAAATTCCACCTCGAATCGCTTTCTCTATAAACATAACCATGTCAACATCCTTTAAAATTTCCAATTTACATTTAGTATATTTTAACATAGCATCCCAAGTGTAGCCTGGCATTGTATAATACCATGCAGGATCTAAACCATATGTTTTCAATGCTGTTTCTCTAAAATTATCCATAACATCTGCTAGTAACAGAATATCTATCTTCATATACAAACTACTGTATTCTCCAAGGTGATTTATGTTGAAAGCGGTCCAAACATTTTGTGCATGAGTGTAATCAGTCTTGCACAATTCCACATCATTTAATTTATTATAGAATTTTTCAATGGGTGGTAGCTCTTTCTCCTTCAATTTATCAACATTATCTACATAATCATAGGGAAACACCCCTTTTCTAGTTAGAAGTTGAAATTGATTATGATCTAAATTCTTAAACTCATGTTTTAAATTCTGAAAATTGTCTAAGCTCAAAGTCGAAACAAGTTCATTAAGACTACAACCCATAAATCTAAAAGAATCTATAAACCTAAATTTAATTCTACTATCATTATCTGTTAGAGTGAAAGATATGTACTTTTCTTTATTTAGTGGAAGAACAGATACATGTCCACGCTTGGCAATGTCTTTTATGATAAAATGTGCGTCATAATTTGAAAGGTTGTGAAATAATATTGGAACAATAAACAATTTTTTAAATGAAAGATTACAAGTTTGATGAGCGTAACCTCTAAATAGTCCTGTAAAATGATCATGGTCCTTAACAATTATGTCTCTTTGATTAAAATGTTTCTCACAAATGTGACAAATATGTACATTTACATTTTCTATTGAATCTACTATTATTGGTATTATATTCACAATTTTACTCTCAACAAATTGTGCAATCTTTTTAATTTCATTTGAAAACCAATCCATACAATCTTCACCTTCATGATGATTGAAATAGGAAAAATTGTTGTTATAAGTACATTTCATATAATATCCTGCGCAAAATGCTTTATGATGTTGGTATTTATTCGTTGTTTTTGATAATTTTGTTTTACATGGTTCTAAAATAGCTTCAATATCAGCATAGATAAGGAAAGGTATTTTTTGTTTATAGACAAAATTTCTAAATTCAACAGCATCATATTTTGGGAATGAAATTTTACAGTTGTTTCTATTTTCACATAACAAATAATGCTTTTTCAACTTTTCCTCACTATAAAAATAATTTAAACAACGGTCACACAAGCTAATTGTAGCTCTATGCTTAGTGATTTGAGATCGAATAAGTCGTGAAAGATTTTTAATTAAACAATAATGAAATTTTATTTCAATATTTTCATCATCATCATCATCATTATCATCTTGTTCTGATTCTACAAAATTATTCAACTTTGGAAAATACTTATTTTGAATTAATAACAAATTAACATGTTTCTCTAATTTTCGTTTGGTAAGTTTAGCAGGTACAACTTCATAATATGAACTTTGTTGTGTACAATTTAATTCTAGAGCGTATACGTTTACGGAAATATTATTCAATTCCTCAAATTTGTTAATTTGATTTAGTTTCATAGGTAATTCTAACCCTTTGACATTTAACACAAGACTATAGTGTGGATATGATGAGGTGAGTCTATAATTACCTGTTGGTGGGTATAAAAAACTAACAATACTCCAAAAAAAGCATGCGTCATCTCTATTTTGAATGTTGATGCATGCTTTTTTATTTTCTATCTGAGGTGGTAATTTGATATAAGAGGTTCCATTACCAATTTTATATTCGTTTATAGCTACCTCCAATAATAGAATTTTTTGTAGCGCTTAACCGCTTGATTCTTCCGAAAATTCTGACAGTTTATTTAAAATATAATCTGTTACATGTTCTTGAAACCAAATAGCTAAATCAGTTGATTGATCTAATACTGCATTAGGTGTCACAAAATACTTTTGATCAATTACTTCTTGATCACCTGACGTTTTAACAAAATCTGCCCACAGTGTGGTATTAATTTTTACAATTAACTTTTTTTTAATAATTTTGAGAATCTTAATTTTAAAGAGATCAAAAGCATCTGATAAAAATTCTTTTATTTCTTTATGATTCACATTTATAATCACTGCTGTTTGAACTCCACTTTTGAAACAAGAAATTATATTTTCCCAGTAAACTTTTCGATTTTGTTTTACACCAACATGTTGGTTTTTTAATTTTATTAAACATTTTAATCGTTTCAATTGACCAATTTTTGTTAATATCTTACGTTTTTGACCAACCTTTAAATGATATTTTTTCAATGCTATGTTACATTTTTTAATATGTTCATTAATTAATTTTATTGATTTGTTTTCAGCAGAGTTCACTTTAATTAACTTAATAGATTCATCAATTTTGGATAATGTACCATGATATTTGTCCATAATATTATATCATAACTATTTATAAAAATATAACTCACCAATAATTAGATTTCAACAATTTCAAACGATGCTGTTGGATTCAATTTTCCAATGTCTACCGCTCCTCTGAATATTATTGCGTACTTCCCTTCTTAAAAATATTTTATATAAGGTTTATACGTCTCTGTTACCCTCTGCGGTAGGAACGTTATTTCTTTCTCCAGTTCCAGCAGCACCGTTTCCCCAAATTTACTCCTAACTATTTTAGCCGAAATGATTTTTTTGGGTTCCCCTAATATTAAGTCCGTTAATTTTATAGTTGGTTTTGGGTCTCTTTCTAAAAGTGAGGAAGAATTTATGGTTTTTAGATCCATTTTACTAAAAATAATAATAATAATATGATTAAACATTAGAACACATCACTAATTTAAATTCTAAGTAAAATAAAAAAAATAAAAACGTCTTACCTGTTGTTTATTGAAGGTGATGATGTGATTGAAAACAAGAAACGATTGAATTTCACAAGAAAATCTTGAGCTTAAATACAAAATGAATCTAATGACCTTAATAATAATTGCATAGGTATTTACTTATTTTCCGCGACTTACGTAAGACTTTCAACTGCATTAGTTGTCTCTGGTGGATTTTTAATAACAGGATGGTTATAGCAAAGTATAATATGCATAGTAGACTAACCCATTGAAAATATATATTCATTCGTATATAATTAATGTATTATCACCTTATAGATTTTTTTAAAAAAACTAATAAACTATCTAAAATGACCTCAATAATAATTGCATACCTATTGCGTAAGACTCCGGACTGCATTAGTTGCCTCTGGCGGATTTTTAATAACAGGATGGTCATAGCAAAGTATTATACACTATACCATTGAAAATATATTAATTGCGTATATAATTTATGCATTATAGCCTTGGGCGGGCTTGTTTCCTATACTTTGTATACAAACACAGCGCATTCCATTATATTTATGCACTTATACAGGATGGTTCTACCAAAATATGACGATGTACCATATACTGAGTGTTGTTTGACTTAGAAGGAACATAGTTACACTACTTTTATGTCTTTCAGTATCTTCAGGAGTTGTGTTTGACCTTATTCTTTTTCCATTTTCTTTTTGGTCTTCTCTATCATCTTCATTTGGTGTGCGGGTTGGGGAGTGTGATAATGAACTTCTTGGTCTAAATACATCAGATTCATCCATTTTCACAGTACTATTTTCATCATCGCTTTTTTGAATATCCTTGTTTAATCCATTTTCACCAACAATCATTGGTGAAGAATTTGACCGGCCCCTGTATGTATTAACATTAAATTTATCGGTTTTGGACTTTTTTGCGATCTAGTTTCCACACCGTCCAGTATACTCGATTGATTTATTAATTCTTTATCTTGATTGTTTACAGAATGACTTGATTTATTATTTACCGGTAAAACTACATTTGACCTTACTATAGGCGGTATACTTCTTCCATCACTATTTTCACTCATTTCTACTAACGAAAACTGCAATTAATTTAATTTAACGAACGGAGAACAGCAGAAACACGTCTGTTCACCTTGACATTCACTATAAACTATCAACAACAAGATATGTTCTTCTTTGATAGCTGCTCACGCTCTCACGGGCTGCGATACAAATTCATTTTTATTTTATATTGGTGGAACAAAAGTAAATGCTGCTTTGAAAATTATGTCAAACGAAGAATTATCTAATTTATCGAATATTGATGAGTTGGACATAAATTTTGCCCAAGAAGTCGTTAGTGTATTTGCATCATATTTATACGATCCAAAGAAAAAATCTAAAGCTGTTCGTAATGACATTAATTCTTTACGTTATCATTTAGCAATTGAAAAAAATTCAGACATTACGAGACTTCCGCCGTTTAAGAGCTCTTTGGCAAATCAATGAATGGAAGCAAGCAACTCAATCTGTAATTATTTCTAAAGATGTGACAAAGTTTGGCTGGTTAATAGAAAATGGTGAAATAACATTTGATTACTATGATGGCCCTACTGCAATGGAAATACTTAAGAAATATTTTTGTTCTTGCACTGGAAAAAATGCTTGCCAAACGAATATTTGTCCTTGCAGAGTCTAATTTGAAATGCTGTGATGTTTGTAATTGTAACGATACGTGCGCTAATAGAGATGTAATAATTGAAATGGACGAAATAAATGATGACGATTGACATATTTTAATGGTATTTATTAAATCTGTATTTGGATCACACGAATAACCCGCGCCGTGGCAAGCTATTGCTTTGCGTCACGTGCACGACGCGCAAACGTCCTCGGCGCTCGACTTTGAAATCGCCTATTTTTTCTATTGAATATTAAGAGCTGAAACTTTATTAAAAACTTCCTTACATACTAAATTTTAATACTACATAGTTAATTATTCGAAACTCGAAACTTCGTCACTCAACTTTTGCGATTATATGAAAAAACTCGGAATTCGTGACGGCACACATTTAAAAATTCACTATTTATTTAATAAATGTCAGAGAATCATCGGCATGGGCTTATTTTGCAGCTATTGAATTGTAGAATAAGCAGCTAAATTGCCATAGAAAAATATTGATAATTGTTTTAAATTTAGCGAGTTTATTATCAAAAATTATCAAATCCAGTTTTACGAATTTTACGCTTAATTGCCATTTTACCAAGGGTTCCCCCATTTTTAGAAAAAAAACAATTTCAGATTCGTATTTAGCGACCCCGAAAACATAGATTAAAAGTGGTTTTAGCGATTAGTACTTTCGTGGTCACTACAAGGTCTATTGAAGCTATTAGTGCATGAAGGGGTTAACTCACTTTTTAACAATTTTGAGATATTAAGGGTTGAAGTAATGTTCTTGGAGCTTTTTCTGTTTAAACTAAAATCAAAATTAAATGGAGCCAGAACTTAGTCAATAGAAGTAATTTTAATATTATAGGTAAGATTTTATTATTTTTTGTGGTTTATGAGATGTTTTTAATTTTTTTTACAAAAAAACTGGGTTAGCACCTTCATGCACAACCATTTACTGTTTTAATCGAAATAATAACGAGTAAAGAAAAGATCAACTAATATTTATTAATTGAAAATAATATAAAAATAAGTAATACTAATCACTTTCGAATCGATTTAAGCCTAAATAAAATCCCCCTAAATTTTCTGGAATATATGGGAGTTGTTCCATAATGTTGTCGAATTTCTTGGCTGCTATAGGTCGCGACAGATTTAACGGAACAAAAAAATTGTCGTGTTCTGTTGTTCGGATTGATTTGTGTTTAATAATATCTACTTCTTTCCACTCTTCTGTCTCATCTAGTGAATATCTATACTTCGTTGTACTAAATTTATCAACTCTTATCCACCTTGCATTGCGAAAAATTATTTTTT
>CAJUYG010007788.1:0-10520 GCA_910591675.1 Galerucella calmariensis | reverse complement strand
TTTTGGAGCACCCTGTATATTCCAAAATATTTTTAAATTATAGTCCTAAGTGATCTACATAATTCTACGTCTTATTTTTTCTAATTATATTTGCCGTTGAGACGCCAGAGAATAGTTCGTTCATAGTGCCCCACCCTGTATCTAAACTACAAACTATGTAAACTATTTGGGCAAACTGATTCATTGAAAATCTATTCATAATAATAAATTTTCGACTCACCATGTATTTGATTCAATGATTATTTGCAGTTATAGTGAAATTAGTAGTTTAACTTATAATTGATAAATGTTAATTGTTAAATGCTAATTGATAATTGTTAAATGTTGCTGCATAAATCCACACTTAGTTGCTCGCTTCATTGACAGTTCGTGATTTACGTTTTCCCCCCAATAAAAAAATAACAAAAAGAATAACAATCTATATTTAAAGATTGAAAATATTTCAGGAGTTACTGGACCTGTGAGATTTTATGATAACGAAAGAAAAGCGAGTATACTCTTGAAACAGTTCCAAGAGGGAAGTGAAGTGAAAGTTGGTGAATATAGTGCTGCCACTCAGCATTTAGATCTTACACTTGGAAAGCCTCTAAAGTGGATCGGAAAGTGAGTAGACTTTTAAAAAATTTGCTTATAATGAATAATGTGATTTTTCGTAGAAAAAACGTTAAATTAGACGTTTTATCTAAGTATTTATAATTAATATTTGATATCTGAGTGATATGCTATACCATTGTATGTATCTATCTACAAAACAATCTAAAAATGGTGAGCTCGAAACATCGTAATGAAATTTTTGGTATGGTAATTGACAGGAAATCTCGTTGATTAAAAAAGGTTGGGCATTCTTTCTTTGATACCCTTTCTTATAACAACGGCACATTTGAAAATTTTGTCGAATATCTCTGGAACTAGCCAAGATATTTCAAATTTTTTTTGAATCATTTAATTTTCCATCAATATCAAATAAGTTTTTACCATTAAAGCATAATGGGGTGTTGCCCCGTCTTGCTGGAACCTAACATTTTCATTCGGTAAGCTAGGATCTATAGCGTTGGGATATAAGTTTGCCAACGCAGGAATAACTTCATTTCTAAGCATATTTAAATATTTTTCAGCTGTCAAATTTCCATCTATAAATATAGGACCAATAATATGGTCGCCTATGATACCGGCCCAAACGTTCACCTTTTGAGGGTACTGAGTATATATCTCACGCATCCAATTAGGATTCTCTGCTGACCAATATCTACAGTTCTGTCGGTTTACCTCTCCATTCAATGTGAATGTTGATTCGTCAGAAAAAAGAATGGTACCAAGAGCTATCTTGGTACCATTTCTGTTCAGCTTATTCATTAATCTTTCGCAGAAATCCATTCTACGATCTGGATCGTCTTCTGTTAACTCCTGCACAAAAGTTAATTTGTAGGGATGATGGTTTGACATGTCCAAGTTCTCTGAACGCATGAGACGCATGAAACGCATGAGACCTTTTGTATTGCAAAACACTTTCCCTGGTGAACATTTTTTCACATCCATCTACATACTTTAAGGTACTTATGAAAAAAAAATCAGCCGTATTGCTAATTTCCTGTAGTTGTGATCCCTATCGTCTGGCCTAGATCAGCCACTCATAAAAATCAAAGCGGAAACTTTAATAGATTATTTGTTTTTTGTTTCAGGCATCCACCCAAGGATAGAACTTTAGTGATAATAGAACATACCAGGGTAAATAAGACTGTCTACGCCATTTTAGCAACCTTGGCAGTTTGCGGGATAATAATGGCTATAGTTTTCTTGGCGTTTAATATCAAATATCGGAATCAACGATACATCAAAATGTCCAGCCCCCAACTGAATAATCTCATCATAATTGGATGTATGTTAACTTACACCAGTATTATTTTCCTTGGATTGGATTCGGGATTGTCAAGTATAGGTAAGAAAATATTTCATCTCAAATATAATCGTGATTTAAACTTGTAATGAAAAAAATAAATTTGAACAGCAAAAGAAATTTATATTTGTCTGCAGTACTTTCAAATATAAACATGATTGTTGGGACACCAACGTGAGTGTTAATTGAAATAAAACTAGAGGACTGTAGACCCCGTTCCACATAAGAATAAGTCCCGTGAAGTTGCAGTATTATGCGGAAGCTTGTTGTCAAAAACGCCAAATTTCCCCGATTTTACTGAAAACCCATGGGGTCTGGCCCAAAAAAAATTATACCATCGGTAAGAGGATATTCTAGCCTTTCTCACAATATCAATTATGAGCGGGTTTGACTGTTAATCATCGAGAAATTCCCGATAAACCAGAGCGCTCGGGAAAACTCCAGAAATCCACAAAAATCGCCTTTTGGGAAGCACATTATTAAAAAAAATACGGGTGAATTATTGGTAGCATTGTTTCGGAATAAATAAAGTACTCACCAAAGAACCATTATCCAATGGGATTGGCTGAAATAACTCAATAAAAATAATATGAATAAATCTATGGAAGCATAAAAAATCTAGCAAAGACGAATTTTGGCCTGGTTTTCCAATAACTCAGGAGCACAAATTGAGTGGATAAAAACACGCCTTAGTAGCCACAGATCCCTTCTTTCACCCGCACTTTGATTCATTAAAAAATATTGATTTTCACGCGAGTTATTAAAAAATTGGTAATTCACTTGGGGACGTCATGCCCTCAGAGCGTGCTCTCTACAAGCCGGCCTGGAGCTCAATTTTGGGTCGGCGTTCGGGACATTTATCTCGAAAACTATCAAATTTTTCGAAAAAATGCTATGGATCATTTTTGTGGGAAAGGAACTGCTCTTTATTTTTCGTCTGAACAAAAATTCTCCAGTGGTCAAATATCGGCAGATATCGCGGGAAAACGGATTTCTGGAATGTCAGAGCCATTTTCCCACCCTTCCACAATGGTCAGGTACCTGACATTTTGGGAATTTAATGTGCCTACCATAACCTGCAAATTAAAAAAAAAACTGCTCTTGCTGGACCAGTTGCCCATGTTGACACCTTCGTTTACTGGACTAAGATAAACAATACCGATTTTGGTTTCTGCGCAAGTCAGTTGTAAAACTTCACGTGGCTTCTTCTTACATGAAACGGAGTCTATAGTCTGTATGGGAATTATTATAAATCAGTGGAATTGTCAAATGAAGTTTATAAATAATTCCACGTTAATCTTCAATTTAGTAAAATGTATTGATTTTCAGAGGCTTTTCCCTACATTTGCACTGCAAGAGCTTGGACTTTAATGGCAGGATTTTCATTGGCGTTCGGAGCAATGTTTAGTAAAACATGGCGGGTACATTCTATATTCACAGATGTGAAGTTAAATAAGAAGGTTATTAAGGATTATCAACTATTTATGGTAGTTGGAGTACTTCTTGTAATTGATTTGGTGATAATGACGACATGGCAATTTGCTGATCCGTTTTATCGGGATACCAAACAAATGGAAAGATATGTGAGTATAGAATAAACTTTAAGGAGATTTATGAATATTTTGAAAACGTTTTGCTTAGTGGTTTTTAAGTTATGTTGTAAATATCGTAATTTTTGTTTAATTTCTTTTCTGTTTTTCTGTTCCACATCCTGAGCCCATATTGGTTTTAGAGCCATCACCAATTAAAAACATTACAATATATTATTTCTCAATTTCATTTTATTGCAATTACTCTCATTCTATATACTATATCATTTTTATTTGCAAATGTTTTCTTTTTGCTTATATTTTTCAGTCCCCAAATTTTCAGTTTCGTGATTTTTTTCATCTTACTACTTTTGTGAAATTTTTTTAGCATTTTATTTCACTTAACTATGTTTATTCGGTATGAAGTGCATTTGACGTTTATGTTCAAAAATAATATAAATATTTTTTAGCCTCATCCCTCTAATGAAGATATTATTATCATCCCTGAAAATGAGTACTGTGCTTCGGAGCATCAAACAATTTTTGTTGGATCTATCTATGCCTACAAGGGTATTCTAATGGTAAATATTTGTCATCCTATGGTTTATTAACTGTAAAAAAAGACTTCACAATACAGAATTTTGTGAGGCTGTCAAAATGTAGTTTTTTTCACCACTTTAAGAAAACTAGAAAAGTCATTCTGGAGTCCTTCTTTTTTATTGACCTCTGCCTCGTAATTTTGTTTTGTTTGTGAGGTTTTTATTTTTGAGAACTCAATGAAGTATTGCTGGTCTGGATCCCTGGCCATTCTGGCATGGAAGGAAACGAGAAGGCAGACTCTCTTGCAAAGGAGGGTACCGCACGTGTTTCTATCGGACCAGAGTCTACTATTGGCATCGCAATAAGTTTTTTATAAGACCGACCAGAAAATATACACTTTCTGGACAATTTTTCGTCCAGAAAATAACATTTTGCCGATCTAGACCGGAAAATGGACGCCAGGGACCGGAAAAAGCTTTTGCCGGTCCCTGACGTCCACTTTGTTTTCATTTTTCCAATCACTCTTGTATAATACAATCAACGAACATTAACAAGTTCGTTGATACAATCTACCTTGATTTCGTTACTATGGTAACAACGTTTCGATATATTGTCGAGTGATGACAGTTCGTTGATTTTTAATTTGTCGTTTATGTCAAACTTATTATTTTATCTGGTTTTAGTTTTGTTAATCACTTTGTTATAATAAAAAGTAAAATAAAGGAGGCACTTGCCAATACAAATATCTAAATCAACCCAAATTTAGTTCAAACTATCTATATTTTAGATTTTTGGTGCTTTTTTGGCATGGGAAACACGGCATGTGTCAATTCCAGCACTCAACGATAGTCGTCATGTGGGCTTATCGGTGTACAATGTTGCCATAATGTGCATTTGCGGTGCTGCTGTGGCTTTGGTACTAGTAGATCATCAAGACGCTATGTTTTTAATAATAGGTAATATATCGTCGTCTATAACTGAACTGGTATTTTTCTAATATAATTATTCTTTTCAAGGTGTTTTTGTGATGTTCTGTACTACAGCCACACTATGGTTAGTGTTTGTACCAAAATTGTTGGAGTTACGAAGAAACCCCGCAGGATCAATCGATAAAAGATTTCGTCCAACTCTAAGGCCGATGTCGAAAACTCGGAGAGATTCTAGTGTTTCTGAACTAGAGACAAAAATTAAAGATGTTAAAAGTTTAAACTCTAAGTACAGGAAAACACTTTTGGATAAAGAATCTGAATTGCAGGTTTGTAAATATGTATGTATACAGAGTTAGGCAAAAGTCCGGGACCAGACAAATATCGAAGAAAACATTTCACTCCAACTTAAACTATAATTTGAAAATATTTTGAAATATACGTGTGGCGTATCAAAGTTATATTTTTTCTTATGGATCACCCTATATTTTATTGCATTTTCTGGTTTCCACTAAAAAATATGATACTCCTTCATAATGTTTCCCTATATCTAAATACAGAGGGTTCCGAGTTATGCTGACTTTTTTAAAAACATTTCGAAAAAAATTAATAATTCATTGATATAACAATTTCTAGCAGACTTTCTCTCACATCTAAATAGTTGGACATTCGTTGAATGTATTCCACGATTGAGTACTAAATATCTCTTTACAGGGTGTTCAGAATTTTCAGTTTAATTATTAGATCATTCAATGTGCAGTATCAGGCTTATTTTAAATGGAACACTGTATTTTAATAATTCATCATATTCAAAAAAATGTCCTCTTTCGAATGGTATAAAGGTGTCCTAAACCTAGGTATTATACTTTTCGTGCAATTTACAATTTTCTTAAATTTTATGCTAAATCGATTTTAAAACATCTGCAATTCTCTCTAAATCTCAAACTAATGATCTTGGCATAGTTGTTGTAAGAAACTAAATAGATCACGTTTTAAGCCTCCAGAAAATATAGGGTTTTGCTATCCTATACAGTATCAAATATATTTATTCTGTAATCTTTGCCTATACCGAGTGGTTAAAAAGATATAGCCACTCTCACAGAAAAACCACTAAACGTAAATTATTATGCCATGTCATAAAAAATCGCGACTTTGTCACATGAAAACGAACCTTAGGACATAACCAATAGTTCAAATTTGATCTAATGGTTAACTAGAAGTGTGCTACGTCCTTTTTCTTTGAAGATTCGCAGGCTACAGCTAAAGCAATTTTTTCTCTTCTATCAGCAGTTCCCAGGTCTTGTGTCTTATGATTTCGTAGTGCGATGCATTCCGCAACTATGGGAATGGAAGTTTCTTCGACCATTCCATGGAATCTACATTCGTCTTGATCCACTACTTTGAATTTTATGAGCTGCCTTTTCAGGAGACAGTGTCTAGGTTTATGTATCTCCCTAGGTCCTAGTTCCACAGAAGTATTTTTTAATGTCTTAGCTTTACTAGGTCTTCCGATGTTCTGATTTCCTTCACTTCTTTCAAAAGAGCTCCTGTCCCCAAAAAGTTGCCTTGGCTTATTCCAAAAGAGCTTAGTAGCTGCTTTATATTTATATAGTTTTGAAATGCTCTGTGTAAATAGTTAAAATTAAATCTACACATTCTTGTATTTCAGGCTCTAATTAGACGATTAGGAATCGAAGCCAATGAAATTTTAGACTCTAAAGTAGATTATGCGAGTGAAAATAATCGATTATCTGTACCATTATTGAGAAAAGAACCCCCAAGTGCAACTGAAACTAGCGATTTGACCTCGTTGTGCAGCCTGAGTTCTCAAGATTATGCCACACTACAACGTACTGATAGTTATAAGTAAGTTATAATTATAGTGTGAATTAATAATACTGAGCTAAAGAGAAAGGAGCTTTTTATAATATTTTTGCCGATGTGTTTATTTTCGGAACTCTTTCACTATAATCATTCTATTACGCTTTGGAAAACAATTCATATGGAAAAAAGTGATAAGTCTTTTGAACATACAGGGTGATTCATTACTAATTGGAAAACACCTAAATAAAATGTAAGTGCTTACTTAGTTACAGGGTGTTTTGTTTAAAAATTTAGAAACTAGTTGTGCTCAGTACTTCAAAACTGTTTTACGTATTCATTTTATATTCGGTAGGAAGTGTAGACACTGTACCCCCCACTAAATTATATTGAACAAACGTTTCTGGCTACTACCAGAGGCATACGCCAGGGGTAAGTGACAGGTTAATCGTTCCCAAATTTTACGCCACTGGCGGAATAGAAATTTTAGCACAATTTTTCGATTTTCCAATACTTTTTACGTAAATAGAGTACTCTGTTTCATAACGATAAAGTCAATATTTCTCGAGATATTTTAAGTTAAGCATGAAGCTGCCCAATTTTGCCCAATTTTATTGCCAATCAATCTAACATATTTCTCATGGTTAGGAGAAGATTTAGCAAAAGAATTAATAAACTTATTGAGGTAAACGGGGGTCACATAAAACATTTGTTATAAAAGGTTTTTAGGTACTGTTCGTTTCTGATATTTCCGATATGTTATTAAAATTGTAGGTACTTTTATTCACAGTATACACAGATTCAAAAGTTTTGCATCACCCTAAATCTCCGAAAAAAAAATGTGTTCATTATAAATGGATCAGAGATTAATCAAATAATTAGTTTCAATAAAAAAAAACGTGCATATTTGCCAAAAATTTTTATTATCCGATAATAAACTTGCTTTAAACATAAAAAGTATTCTTAGAAATTGAATAAATTAAATACAAATTGATTCTTTTTAAAGAAAAGTTTAAGTGAGAACCTGCATGAGAACTTTTATTAAAGAGTATTTCCACCTCTAGAATTTATGCAAGCTTGAAGTCGCTTGCTCATGCTGTTTACCAAATTATTGATATTCTGTTGAGGAATATTTCGCCATTCTTCTTGGGCCGCATGAACAAGCTCTTGTACACTCCTGGGTGGATTTCTGCGTGCTGCCACTGCCCTGGCAAGCATGTTCTATGGGATTCATGTCAGGAGATAGGACAGGCCAGTTCAAACGATTGATCCCTTCAGTTTCAAGCTACTCATTTACAGCTCTGATCCGATGAGGTCGTGCGTTATCGTCCATAAAAACGAAGGAATTGCCAACAGCTGCACGCCATAGTCTCACGTGAGGATGTAGAATCTCTCTGAGATACCTATCACCAGTCATCGTTCACTCCACATGAATTAATTCTGTGCGATCATTTAACATGATACCAGCCAAAAACATAGCACTTCCTCCTCTGAAGGGCGAGCATGGGCAAGCTTAGCAACTCTCGTTGGATCCCGCCACACACGTATTCGATGGCTATCTTGTACCAAACAAATCCTTGTCTCGTCGGAAAAAAACACCGAAATTCAAAATTCTTCAGGCAAGGCCGCGTGTTCTTGAGCCCACTGTAGTCGGCGAACTCTGTGCTCAGGTTGTAGTCTGGGCACTCTTATTGGTCGGTGACACCTCAAACCTGTCGCAACTATTCGTCTTCGTAATGTCGAGATCGATACTTGAACTCCCAACGCATGTCTCATATCTCTTTGGAGTGCTGGTATTGCCATGGTCGGGTTTCTTCGGATAGTTAAGTGGATATAGCGGTTCTGCCGCTGATTAGTAACACGCCTTCTACCGCTTCTAGGTCTATCACGAAGAGAATTGGTCTGGAGATGCCGGTTACATACACGAGACACATCACTTTGCCAAACGCCAACTCTGTTTGCCACGAACCTTTGAGAATGACCTTCTTCAACTAAAGCCACTATTCAATCTCACTTATGACTTGACGATTCATGTTTGCACTTGAAATCGTAAAAATCAAATGCCTTGAATGTTAAAATGATCGCACTAAAAATGTTATCTTACAAAAAAAACTGTAAATATCTGTATATTGCAAAAAATATGGAACATATTGAAATGGTAAACATTGATAAACAAGCCAACAAAAAATTGTTAGCGCAAAAAAATTCCTTCGCATCCGAAGAAGGTGATGCAAAACTTTTGAATTTATGTGTATTTTCAGAACCACAATTTGTTTTCAACTCATCCGCTCATTTAATAGTTGTGGTCCTCACCGTTGACACGGATTGAAGTTTCATTTGAGTGTTAAATGCAATTCACTGGTCCAAAACATCGACATAGTTATCACACATCAAAATCGGACAGCTTCATGTTTAACTTAAATTATCTCGAGAAATATTGACTTTATCGTTATGGAAGAAGAGTACTCTATTTACGTGAAAAGTATTGGAGAATCGAAAAATTGTGCTAAAATTTCTATTCGGCCAGTGTCGTAGATCTGGGAACGATTAACCTGTCACTTGCCCCTGTCGTACGCCACTGGTAGTAGACAGAAAAGTTTGTTCAGTATAATTTAGTAGGGTGTACACTGTCTACACTTTCTGCCAAATTTGAAATGAATACATGAAACAGTTTTAAAGTACTGAGAACAAATAATTTTTAAATTTTTAAACAAAACACCCTGTAACTAAGTAAGCAGCCACATTTTATCCAGGTGTTTTGGGTTGAATCTTCATAATTTGAAGTCAGGAATGTACTATAAAATTATTTCCAATTAGCAAGGAATCACCCTGTATACTAAGGATTTTTGGGCATGATGACTCTAAGCTATTGTATATAATTTTTTAGGAAAAAGAAAGTAGACAGTGAATCCACAAAAGAAACCAAATCACTTCAAGAAGCTCCTATTCCTTCAGACCCCCAGCCCGAAACTCAAAAACAGCTAAATGGTACAATAAAACAAAATAGCGACAGTTATGAGCTCGATAATAATTTCAATGCAGTAAAAGATACACCAAAAGCGGGGTACGATAGTTCGTTTGATTATCAGCAAGTTGAGTATATGAAAGATAATTTAAGGACGAAAACCCCCACGTTTGAAAAAAGGTAAGTTTTAAAATTATACAGGGTGGTCCGTAAATGAAATTGAGGATTTTTTGCCTAAAAATATAACAATCTGATGCAACTTCTTTTATAAAATTATTGATGTTAAAAAAAGTACAGGGTGGCAAAGTTGAAAAGTCGAAGATGTTTTTTCTCAGTAAATTGGAAGATTTTGAATATACAAACGTAAAAATTTGAAGATAGGTGTTTTAGGGCATGGGAAATCATAATATGCATACCTTCCGATTTATTATCTAGAGGGCGCCACAAAAGCAATGTTGTCGGTGTAATTGTGCGATTAACTTATTTATCGCTAACGGTATCTTTCTTTTTAATTGGAAATATTAGAACTGCATCATTTTTGCGACAAAAACCTATACTTATCATTAGTCTCAAAAGTTAATGGTTTTCGAGATATTCGCATTTTTAAACTCCCCTTCATAATTTTAATTTCATTTATTAGCACAAAAATTATGATGTAAGTAGGCGCTGATGTCAGCAAATTCATTATCAGCTATAATGTAGCAAGAGCATCGATAATTTGCAATAATTTTGCTGACATCAGCGCCCACTAATATTATTATTTTTGTGCTAATAAGTGAAATTAAAATTCTGTATCTGCATATCTGTAGAGTAGGGAGGGTGAGTGTGTAGGCTCACAGCACTTA
>CAJUYG010007787.1:0-10521 GCA_910591675.1 Galerucella calmariensis | reverse complement strand
TATGTATGTAAATCGTAAAGTTTGGGGACATTTTCAACAGCCAATTTTTTTTGTATACATAAGTATACATTTACGTTACAATCAATATAAATATGAAAATTTTGGAAAATGTTTGTTTTTCTGGAAGTTTGCAATATACTGTGAAGTTCGGGGACTCTTCATGAGATATAATAGCACATAATTTTTTTAAACAAAAACATTATTCTCATACCCGTATTATTATATGGCTCATTATATAATGCATTACTCACATAATATCATCCACCCCGCCCTCATATTGATATCCAAAATAACAGGGTGGTACTGGACGTATTTCGTAAAAAACGAACTTTGCGATTTTCTTTTTTTCTATTTACGCGCTGTTGTAATCGGAAAAACAACATACTGCCCAAACCTTTTTTACTGTAGATAATAAGCAAATGGTGTTTTTCAATTGGACGTGGTCACTTTCTTGTTTTCCTCACAAATAAAGACCTATAGTTTTTCTAATTTTTTTCTCAGGTGTTGTTAATTCAGTCATGATATCGTTAAATCAAATGATCATCAAATTATAAATATTTGGGATAGATTCAACTATAGAAAATTTGTAGCATCTTACATAATTTCTTATAAAAAAGCGTCCATAAATGTATGTATGATGGTGTGACATTCACTGAGACCTGGAAGATCTACTTAGTTCCTGACGAATGTCTCAGAGACTAGTATCTCCTTAAGTCCTATTTCCTTGAGGAATTTTAGAAGAACGTCCATAAATAGCTTAGTTCTCTAGTCGAATAATAAGATTATCAATTTTAATAATTTGGTAAAAGAATTAGAAACTGTAACAAATGCTGACCTGTTTGGGTACAAAGAAACAAAGTGTAGATGTTAATTTTATCAATTCTGGAAAATTACAAAAAGCTTCTTTCGCTGACTAGATGTTAATTAAAAAATATTGTGGCAAGAATCATTTTATTTGATCCAAACAAAGAGTTTACAAATTACTTGAAAATTGTGAAATTCCAATATTTTTCTGTAAAAAAATAAAAATTATCATACAATCAAATAAACCCATATGCATTTAACGTGAATGCTAATGTCTAACTGAGATATGTAGCTGTCATATCTCTAAAATGGGCTTATTCTGTACAAAAATGTTAGCGGTAACAGTGCTGTAAATCTTCAAGGTTGAGAGATGTTACGAAAAAGCTATTCTGTACGCTTTTGATGTAACTTACATCGATGTATAATAACATTTTCGCTGTTAAGATAACGCCGACCAAACTATTCGACGTTAGGAGTGTTTCAACACTGTTTGTTATAAGTTGAATTGTAAATTTTCATGAAATGAGTCAAAATGAATATCAATATCATCCCATTTTCGGGACGGTGTGTATTAGCAATATCGAAAGAAAAAAATAAGCCAAATTTATAAATTGAAATATTTTTTAGGAATTATATGCGGATAGAAAGAAAAATCCGTTTGATATACCGTAAGACCTTTTCATTGCCTATTACAGGCTAAATAAAGAAATTAATTTGATACTTAGAGCCACATTTAAAAAATCCAGGAAATGCAAACGCCATCCATTTTTTAAATAAAAATGATAAATAAATAATCCCACTAAAAAAGTCTTCTTCCTTCTGGTTCCTTCATAATCGGACCAATAACTTAAAAATTAGGTAAATTCTACTACACAACATAATATGAGTAAAGTTAGCTACGATGTAATAATGCGCTCTCAATAATCTTTTTACATCGGGTGGTTCAGAATATGATTTTCAACCGCGCTGTTAAATTTGATTTAACATTACGAATTTAACTACATCGATGTTAAATTTACAGCTGTTACGGATAATTGTACAGAATAAGGCCAATCTATAAATCTATTTATTGAACAACTTTCGGAAAAATAATTGTTGGATAAAAATGACAGAAATCTCTGGAAGTTATTTTATTCTCAGGTTCACCAATAGACTGGCAAGAGGCGTAATTGATGCACAAAATAGTTAAACATGATATTTTCCATTTTTTTCCAGTAATGGTATAATAGGATTTTCTTTTAATTATAAGTGAAATTGTACATAATCTTTTTTCTACGACCGTGCGTTTTAACCCATTTTCCCGTACGCATTTTAGTTTTGAAAGTGCGGAAAAGTGAATTTATGCAAATTTTAAGCTCATTAGATAATTTTTTACTCCGGAAGTTATAGCTATTGTTACAACAGTCATCTACTTACCAGTTAACAGCAAATAACTCCACTGGACCGGCAATTTTAAGTAATTCACAGAATGCAACAAATTGTGTTTTCAATATTAATATTTATAATTATTAGTAGTTTTTAGTTAAAGTTTTGTATATGTATGTATGAAATAATTTTAGAAAAATGGGTTGGTATTCTTTTTTGTATATACGGTCGTAGAACGAATAATGTCCTCAACTCATGCGTAGTGTCGTACCCGCCCTTGACCGCTTACCCGAACTCCGCTCCGCGTCGTACGGGTCAACTGCAGTCCGGTGTGGGAAAGTATCACTTTCCGCACTTGTTAGGAAAATAACTATTTCCTACGACTATATAGGAAATTAACATATATCGCACTATCTACTCTGGCTTGAAGTTTCTCATATCATCATAGTGACGCGAACCGTGCGCTATGATATCACCCTAGTGTGATATCATATCGCACGGTTCGCATGAATTCGATTAACGTGGTTTTCTTATTTAAATTTACCTACGTAATAACTACAAATATAGCACCAAACACAAAATCTGTTCAAAAATTATTAAGATTCGCCAAAAAAAACAATTAGGTACGGCCGGAAATCGAATCGCGGTCTATTCCAGCATTCTCCGTATTGTCATAACGCGGATAGCTGTCAAATGTTCTTATTTTGGGTATATCTATAGTATGGCTGTAGGAATTTGAAAAATTCAAATTACGAAGAATTAAAATGTCTTCTGCGTTATTCTGAAAATATTTTGCACTACAAACTGATTATTTTAAAAATAATCATACAGTTATTGATGTTTTCAAATAAATAAAACCATCATACTTCGTAAATTTATCGCTTGATCGTGAAAAATATATACTATAATAAATTATAAAAGGGAAAAATAATAAAGTAGGCTCAATCAAAATTCTCAAATTATAACACAAAGCATAGAAATAGTTTTTGTGAAGTGTAAGTGAAATATTTATCATATAAAAGTGTAAACGAATTATAATTGTGAGATAAACTAGAAATAAAAAGTGTTAGTCTCGGTTTTTTATTATAATGAAAGTTGATACTGATAGTAGCGAAAAATCTAAGGTACTTTTTAAATATTTTTTGCCGTAGGAAAAATGGTGTACATAACTCATTGCAAAGTGAATTTCACTCATTTAATTTCCGCACTCACCGATGTCAACATTATTTTTGAAAAACCATTACATTAATAGTATATTACGTATCAAGAACGGTAAGGGTTGTTTACCGGTCGACAGCAATGTTTTTTTGCTGGATACCGGTATTACCCTTAACGTTCGAAATGCTTATACCATTTTTTGCGCGATCGTATTGAAATATTCGAATTTCGAATAAAATAATTTAAATTTCTTCGAAATGAACGAAATGTCAAGAGTGACATTTATACTTCTCGATCAGTTTAAAATATAATTTGCATTTTGGTGGAATTGTTTTCATGCTATTTATTACTTTTTATATTGTTCTGTTCGATTCTGTTCATTAAAAAAATATCAATCTTCTTATTTTTTTTGTTCCTTTTGTGTAATGAATGAAATAATATATTATTTAGGACCACTTAAATGTATGTAGGGCTAAGACGTCGGTAAGTAATTTACTTAAATCACTTACCGACGTGTTAGACTTAGGAACCAGTAAACACAACCTACCGACCTGACAACTGATGCTGTAAATAAACAAAAAAGATCGATCGCGCAAAAACAATATTTGTTACAATTATCGCAAGGTCGTAGGAAAAATAGTGTACATTACTTGTGCGAAAGTTATTGTTCACACTCGTAGGAGTTTCCCACTCGTGTGAAAAATGTCACTTTCAACACTCGTTACGTAATATACTACATCCAACACTTTTACTCTGAAACGTCGTATAGGAAAATATGGAAAATAGTAATTACCAAACTGTTATGCCAAATAAATCTGCGTTTTAAAAAGTTTTTCTGGTCTACCTGATAAATATAACAAAAACCGTAGTATTGCATGAGCTGCAAAGTAGCGCCAACTTGAAATGTATGTAACTTTCTGCAAACATTTCATATGAAACCATGAGCATTGCTTGAATTACCTATAACGGACCTATCGCATTACATGCAGAAACTAAATTACTATTTTTGACTCAGAAATGGTCTAAGATTTTTAGCCTATCAGCAGTTGAACTAGAAAAGTCCCTTCCAACGATATATGCTGCAAAATCAATTCCGCTGATTCGTTTAAAAATTATCTCCCTGATAAAATAGTGTTGGATAAAAAGTAGAAGAATTTCACCAACATTTCAAAATAATAAACACCATGAAAGAATAGAATATATCACGTTTTACTATTTTGTGCAACAGTACAAATTTCCAGAATAGCATTCTATTTTTCTTCGTGCTTTTTAAGTTGATTGTGAATCCACGATTAGAACTATGTGCCGCCCTATTAGGTGCTCAATTAGTAAACCAAATACATGATACAATAAATAGTAATATGACAGTGTTTTATTGGTCGGATTCTCAAGTCGTTCTTTATTGGTTAAAAACCGAACCAAATTTGTTAGAAACTTTTGTCGCCAATAGAATATCAAAACTTCAAACACCAACGAATGTTGATAATTGGAATTATGTCAAATTCATTAAAAATCCTGCCGACTTAGCCTCAAGAGGCATAACTTCTAAAAAACTTTGTTTATGTGATATTTGGTGGAATGGCACATCATTTCTATATACTACTGAGTCTTCATCTTGTCTCACCTTGTTTTGGCCAAATTTTTGTTTAAAAAATTCAGATGTACCAAAAATGAAAAAGTAATCCCACGTTGTGCTTAAAACTTTTAATATCTTGAATTTAATTACAGAATTTGTTGGAAGATGGAGCAATGAATATCATCCATTGATAAATAGCAAATATATTGATAAAAAATCCAAACTTTTTCATTTTATTCCTTTTATTGATGATAGTCAATTAATTCGTGTAGGAGGAAGATTAAAATATTCTGATTAACCAACAGATAAACGACAACCTATTCTTTTGCCACAAGGGCATCCATTGACTTTGTTATTTTTTGACCACTATCATAAATACCTACATCCAGGACCACAGTCACTATTATCCCTTGTTCGGCAACATTATTGGCCAATAAAAGGTAAAATATCAGCAAAACAAACTTTAAGAAAATGCATCACTTGTATTCGTCACAAGCCACCTGATAATAAGGTACAAATTGGCCCGTTGCCCAATGAAAGAATTATTCCCGCATTCCCATTTCAACATGTTGGAATATATTACACCGGATCATTTTCAATAACCGATAGACCAAGTCCCTGCACCCTGAACGAAAACGGAAAAATTAGCCCAATCAGAATTTCCTAGCTCATTTAAACTAGCAGCATTTTAATTCAAGTTGAAGATTTTTCAATTTTCTACAAATCTTACGCTATACTTTTTTATATGAACTCTCTTTTAGCCAAAATTCGTGCTTGAACATCGAAAACCGAGATTTTAACGCGTTTCGTCCTCCACTTCACTTTATTCAACCTGAGGAGGACACTTTTCCCCTCCTTTGAAGGTTATACCTACTAAAATTTATAAAAATTTACCCGAATCAGATTAAAATGATTTAATCGACATGTTCCATTTTCAATTCTTTTTACCAATATTGAGAGTTTATATCTCGAATAACCCATTACATAAGGAGAGAAGTATGTCACAGTTCAATTGAATAAAATGAGCACAAATGCGTACGGAGAAAATAGTGACAATAAAACATAATCTCTCTTTGCACTCGAAACAGGTTTTAAATACCTACTGCGATTCATAAAATGAGTCAATTCCATACCTTCCTAACTTTTTTTTGCTCATAGAAACTATAAGGAATTTAAAAAGTATTTCAAAAAGATAAAAACAAACTATTTTTTCAAATGTCCTCAAACTAACCATTATTCCTCCTCTTGAAAAAGTTTGGGGACACGTCCTCAAACTAACCAATTCCCAAGATAAAAATTTGAGGACGGACGTCAACAGTTGTCCCCAAACTGATCAATTGGTCTACAAAAATGTCCCCATACTTTACGATTTACATACATATATATATATATATATATATATATATATTTATATATATATATATACTAACCTAACATATATATGTAACAAGCTTCTTAGTATGAATGGGATTTTCGATTAATCGGAACTATTTTACTTTTTTTCACGAAGTGCGTGCACTTTTACTACGAAACTTCGACTGTTGTATCGAATTTGCCTTGGGATATAATGACCAAACCTCAAGACAGTGGGGTGTTTCTCATTGAGTCTCTTTATCAGTCCGTTCATTCCAATGTTTCACATCATAGAACATAGAACTACTCCCTAATGACATCTTGCTGAAACCCAGGCTAATTATATTCCACCCATCAAGGTTGAAAAGATCGTTCTTTCAGCGCGCAGTTCATCCTTCTGTAGCTTGTTTCATCAATTTGCTTTTGACGAATCGCATCTACGATCACTTCGTGAGTGGCGCTCATAAAACATCTATTTTCGTGAGCATACTCTTCACCTTGTAATGAGTGATATAGTGGATACTCCCAGCAGTCTGTATGTGTATGTGTCCAATGTGTACGGGGCTTCTCATTATATTTAGACCACCACTTATTTAAATTAATTTCGGGGATACAAGAAAATGTCTACCAGTTTTTCAATGTCCACAGACTAATGGGTCTTAGGAACTTCGCTTGATTGTCACCTGTTTTTCTGGGGCCAGGAATAAAGTCCACCCTCACTCTCCGAATCGAGGTATGTACCCCAGTCCCTTACTCTTAGAGCCGTAGAAAGCCTACTAAGTATAATGCTGTTGGCCTTCCGCGGCATGATTGGATATATCATGTCTAGTCCCGAATGAGTATATGGCCCATTTTAGTCTATTTTGGGGACTTTAACTGCCTGTCAGAGTTTTCCAGTATTCGGTCCATTCTCCAACTCTAATTACCCTGTTAAAGAGTTTTCTTACTTTCGCCCTCACTTATTCATTCATTCAAACGTTTGGGTTGTGCTCAACAGCCCGGGCACTTGACCTAAGTCATTGTACCATTCCCAATATTATCTACTTCCACTCCAAAAGTTTCGTGTCCTCTATATAGGCCACTAGCTTATTTGGGGGGATTTTAAGTAGTTCTGATGGTTGTATAGTTTCCTTTCCAAAATGCTTCTGTCTGAGTCCTTCTAAGTTCTTACATGAGCAGAATATATGAATAGGTGTTTCATCCCTTAGTTCGCACTTCCTACAGAAAGGTTCACTGACTATTCCCATTCTGTACAAATGTTTCCTTAGAGTGCAATGTCCAGTAACCAGGTCGGTTACTGTCTTCAAGTGTCTCTTGCTCAGTTTCAATAAACTGGTTGAGAGTTCTTTGTTTACCTTTTTCAGTAGACTTTTTGTGTGAAGATGACCTTCTGTCAACCTCCATTTAATTTGGTGTTCTTTGTCTAGCCAGTTCCGGATTTCCCCTCTTATGTAATCCTTTGTGATTCCACAGAACGGTTCCGGACCTATAAAGTCTCCTTTAGAGCCTTGTTTAGCTAGCTGGTCCGCCAATTCATTACCAGCAGTCCCTTCATGTCCCGGCACCCATACTAGAGACACTGTGTTGTCTCTTGCCAGCTTATTAAGGGACTCTTTGCAGTTTTTAACCAGTCTAGATTTCGTGGTAGGATTGTTGATAGCCTTCAGCAATGCCTGGCTATCAGTGAATATTTTTATTCTTTGTCCGGTATAACCCCTCTTGATATTTTCATCAATACAGGCTATAGCAGCAATTGTTTCTGCCTGGAATACAGACGTGTATCTACCAAGGCTGAAGAACATTTTCTTCCTAGGTCCATTTATACCAGCCCCAGTGCCATGGTTAGTTTTAGATCCATCAGTGAACCAGCTGATATCCCCGGGATTTCCCGAGTGCATCACCTGTTGCCTAGATGGAATGATAATATTCACTCGCTCAGTGAATATATTCTCTGGTATCATACTATCCAGACCCATCTGAAAGTTTGGTTCGTCTAGTATTGTCCCAGTTATATCGGTATGTCCCCCACGTACATTGTTCGGGGTCCACATGCCTCCCGATTTCAGTCTAAGAATCGCCATCATCGCCTCTGCCCTAACAAAAAGTTCCAGAGGAGGGAGGCCTATAAGGGCTTCCATTGATGACGTGCCCGTGCTGTTCATTGCCCCGGTAATACCGAGGAGAGCTTGTCTTTGGATTGTAGCCAATTTGTTCTCTACTGAGGACACTTCTGTCCTTCTCCACCAGACTACCGTTCCATAGGTGACCGTAGGCCTAATCACTGTTGTGTAAAGCCAGTGTACCACCTCAGGTCTTATTCCCCAGGTTTTTCCCATAACTCTTCTGCATTGCCAAAATAGTCTGGTTGCCCTGGTAGTAGTTCTTTCCAGGTGTGCCCTCCAATTCAATTTAGAGTCGAGGGTCACTCCCAGGTATTTCACCTCTTTGGATATTTCGAGTTCTTCTCCGAACAGTTGTACCCTGCCCTCTGGAAGAGCCCTTCTATTCGTAAAAGCAACTAGTTTGGTTTTTTTTGGATTGACTGTTAGGTCCTCTTTAAGGCACCAGTCTTCCACAATTCGCAGTGCTTCTTGTAAGACATTTGCGACCGTCTCTGGGAATTTTCCCTGGGTGACAATCACAAGGTCATCCGCGAAGCCCTGCGTCCATATGCCTTGATCATTTAGTGTGCAGATCAAGTCATCCACAATTAAATTCCACAGTAGTGGTGGAAGTACTCCACCTTGAGGACACCCTTTAGTTGTCCTGACGGTGTACGTTGTATCATGCATATGTGCCGATATTCTCCTATGTTCAAGCATGGATCTTATCCATCTGCATGTGGTGTTGTTTGTCCCTCTCTTTTCGAGGGATTTGTTTATTGATGACATCGAAGTGTTATCAAAAGCACCTTCGATGTCTAAAAATGCTGCTAGGGCAAATTCTTTTTGGTTCAGGCTCCTTTCGAGTCTCGAGACCAAATTATGCAGAGCAGCTTCTCCTGATTTCCCTGCCTGATAAGCCCATTGCAGTGTGTGTAGAGGGATGCTCTTAAGCACTCCTTCTTGCAGATGCATCTGTATTACTTTCTCCATGGTTTTCACCATGAATGATGTCAGACTGATTGGTCTGTAGGATTTGGCCTGGGTGTAAGTTTCTTTCCCTGGTTTGGGAATAAACACCACCCTTGACTCTCTCCATGCAGTTGGTATATACCCTAAAGCATGGCTACTGCGTAATAACAAAACTAAAGGACCCATGATGATGTCAATCCCCTCTTGCAGAAGCTTGGGAAATATGCCATCTGGTCCTGGGGTTTTGTAGGGGTCAAATGAGTCTACAGCCCATCTAATAAGATGTGGTCTGAAAATCTCATTTGTTATCTTCCAGTCCTCTTAGGTAGCCCTCGTTTTGACTACTGGCCTGTTATCATCGCTCGAATCTATCCTTGCCGAGCCCGGAAAGTGCACACCAAGAAGGTGCTCTAAAGCTTCCTCCTCAGTCTTTGTGTACCCTCCACTCGGCAACTGGATAGATCTTACATTATTAGAAGTGTCCCTCTTGAGAATTCTGTTAATTCTGACCCTGTCAGGGACACTTTGTATGTCCTCACAGAATTCCCTCCAGGACTTTTTCTTTGATTCTTTTATTTTTTCATTATACGCACCTAGTTTAGCCTTATATGCTCCCCAGTTGCCTGTTTTTTTCGCTTTATTAAAAAGACGTCTTGTTTCTTTCCTTAGGCTTGTCAGCTCTTTATTCCACCAGATAACTTGTCTGGGAGAGCAACTTTCCCGTATCGGACAGTTATTGTGATAGGAGGTCACTATGGTCTGTTGCAGCCATGTAGCTGTGCCTTCTATCCCCTCGGCAGTTTTCGCCCTCGAATCTGCAAGGATTTCAGCATGCTAAGCTACTGGACCAAAAATGAGCAAAAATTGAAATAAGATGATAGTTCACTCAAAGGGTAGCTACTTTATTGAAATCCCTGTTGAACGCAGTAAATCTCGCCAAAGCAATCAACACCTACGCCATACTGACCCTCACATATTCATTTGGATTTCTGAAGTGGACAAAAATAGAACTGGAAGATATTCAAGGAACAACGGATACCATGATGACCAAACACAAATGTCACCACCCGACATCACCAGTTATCAGGACAACACCACCAAGAAAAGAGGGAGGAAGAGCTTAGCGGACATAAATATTGTTATCGAGGAGAGGAGAGGAGAGGAGAGGAGAGGAGAGGAGAGGAGAGGAGA
>CAJUYG010007786.1:0-10524 GCA_910591675.1 Galerucella calmariensis | reverse complement strand
TTGGCTACATCTAAAAGTATTTTTAAACATCGTTTTTCGTTTCGCTCTCTTCTACTGAGAGAGTTATAACCATGTATTTATTATTGTAAATATTTCTACATCAAGAGTTTTACTCACATTACAGTCCTTTATTATGGTATTTTTCGATATCAAAACATCTGTTGACTTCTAGTTTGTGCTCAAATGTGAATAGAGAATAATTTAAACATACAGTAGATTTTTTGTTTATACATATTTATATCATCCAATTTGACATGAATTACTCATGATAACCTTACATTTTGTTCACAATAATGTGACATTTGGTTACAACTTTCGCCATGGTCTGTGGCCAATGATGTATATATACAGGGTGTTCATTTCAGGACTTCCCACCCTAATTTTCTCGAAATGTGTGTATTTAAAAAAAATCCTGGGACACGTCAACAAATATATCGAAGGAGACAACTTTTTATCATAAAGGCAACGCGCCCCCTTTCACCCCCCTCCAGGGGGAGTTGCCAACTTGAAAATCTTAAATGGGAAGGGGTATCGAGTTATACCCCATTTTAAAGGTCTTTTTAATCTTCACACGTCGGCTTTTGTTTTTTTTCAATTGATCGATTCGTTGTCGAAATATTTAGGAAAGTCTGTTTTCTGCTTCGTACCATTAAAATAAAAACTGCAATTGTTTGTTTTGTTATTCCTTTCAACTTTTTTGTATAAAAAAAATGCAAAAAAATTTTTTTGATAGAGAAAATAAAAGACATGATACCTATTGAATTGTTTACCATACTTACCAGTTGTGTGAAAAAGCAATTTATTAAAAATGGTTTACACTTTAGCTGAAAAAGTTGGCGCCGAAAACCAATGTGCTCGACGAACTGCTGCAATATTTAACGAAAGGCACCCAGATAAGAACACCTCTCATAGGTATGTCCTAAATCTAATCCCAAAATTTACTCAAACAGGATCTGTTGCAAATTTAAAACATGATCAGCCAAGAGTTTTTAATGAAGCCACTCAAATTGAAGTGATAGGTTATTTTGGCATGAATCCTAATACTTCGTTACGTATCATTTCTGCTGCAACTGGAATTTCCTTAGGCTCTTGCCACAAAATTACAAAAATTAATAAATTCCATCCCTATAAAATGAAAGTATGTCAAGAGTTAAGTGAAGACGATTTTGACAGAAGAATTGAATTTTGTGAACAAATGACTACAATTATTAATAACAATAACGAATTTTTAAAAAATATCTGCTTCACTGATGAGTGTACTTTGTATTTAAATGGTTTTGTTAACAAACATAATTGCAGATATTGGAGCAATGTATGTAATACCATGTATTTGTCGAAGGGCATACCCAGCATCCCCAAAAAATTCATGTATGGGCCGTTATACTAGGAAATCAAGTAATTGGTCCATTGTTTATAAATGGAAATCTAAATGGTGAGATGTACTTGAATATGCTAGAAAATACGATCAATCCGTTGGAAATCAACTGGATGGCAACAACTTTCTTGACGAAAATGAGTTATATTTTCAGCAAGATGGAGCTCCCCCCCATTATTTGCTTCCGGTCCGTCAATGGTTAAACAATGTATTTCCCGGTAAATGGATAGGGCGAAGAGGACCTATAGAGTGGCCAGCTAGGTCCCCAGATCTATCACCATGTGATTTTTTTCTATGGGGACATTTAAAATCAGTTGTTTACACACCCCCGCCACAAAATATAGAAGACCTTCGACAAAGGATTACTGCAGAATTTCGAGCATTTCGAACAGATGTGTTTGAAAATGTGCGTCACGAATTTGAACAGCGGTTATACCATTGTTTGGCCAAGAATGGCCAACATTTTAAGCAATTATGAAATTTAAAATCTGTGTACAATATTGTAATTCAGTTTTGAAGTAAAAGGAATGAGAATAAACAGTTGCAGTTTTTATTTTAATGGTACGAAGCAGCAACTAGATTTTACTAAATATCTCGACAACGAATCGATCAATTTAAAAAAAAAACAAAAACCGACGTGTAGAGATTAAAAAGACTTTTAAAATGAGGTATAACTCGATACCTCTTTCCATTCAAGATTTTGAAGTTGGCAGCTCCCCCTCACGGGGAGTGAAAGGGGGCGCATTACCTCTGTGATAAAAAGTTGTCCCCTTCGATATATTTGTTGACGTGTCCCAGGATTTCTTTTAAAATACACACATTTCGAGAAAATTAGGGTGGGAAGTCCTGAAATGAACACCCTGTATATTTTTAAAGGAGCCGTCTCTTTGCCGGCACCACCTCAGCCTCTTGGGCGTATTGTGGATTCTCCTAATGTTCTGACTACAGCCTATTCAGCCAATTCGTTCCCTGTATTAGCTCATACAGGTTCTTTACTGGTTGGTTGTAGTCTTCTGGAGTCATTTGGGGTCTTTTATATAGTTTTTGCCTCCTGTGGTCCAGCGTCTTACAGTTGCATAATATGTGCAGAGCTGTTTCGGTGTCCTTTTTGCATCTCCTGTATGTGACGTCTCCGTTATACAGTCCTATTTTGTTCAGGTGCTCCTTTGTGGAAAAATTGTTTCGTAAGAAGCCCCGTTATAGTGCGTAGTTTGTTCCTGCTCAAAGAGCAGTTCTTTTGCTACTTTTTCTGATGGTTCTTCCATGAATTTCTTCTCATGTGTTTGCCTGGGTGTATTCTTCCAGTGTTTTTGTGTTGTTCTTTTACCCACCTTTTTAACTATGACCTAGTGGAGCATCTGCGGATGCCCACAGATGGTTCGGGTCCGTTCATCAGTGTTGACGATCCTGATTTGTTATTTCTTCAAATGTACCACTAGTACTTGGAATTTGTACATCTTCATTATTTTCAAACTGTAATATTTGTTTAGCAACATTAAGTTTGCTTGTAAGTGATTCCTCTACATGTCCCTGATATTTAATAAATATCATTAACCATGTCAGAACTCAGAATGTATTTTAACCGTTCTTCTTTTTTTTGTATCTTTATGGTCTCCACCTTGTCAGTACTTAATCATAGCTGGTGTTCGCTTTGACCATTTAAATTTTAAATAATCAAAGATTTTTGCAATAATTGTAACTCGTTGAGACTAAGTAGTGAGATATACATATATTATTGCTGTATTAGAGCAGGATCAGACACTTGCTCTGAATTTTTATTTTATTTAAATGTTTATGTTTGTCATAAATCATCACAAAACTGACAAGAATGACAGATGAGTGCAACAAAAATTTTGTTGCACTAGTGCAAAAAAGAACCACCTTTTCCATTAAAAGTGTTTCACAAAAGTGTTGTTTTTTGCATGAATGAAGAAAAAGTAATAAATAGCATGAAAACATTCCCGCCAAAATGCAAATTACCTATATTTTGAACTGATCGAGAAGTATAAATGTCACTTTTGACATTTCGTTGATTCCAAAGAAATTTAAATTATTTTATCCGAAGTTTATTTCAATACGATCGCGCAAAAAATGGTATAAGCATTTCGAACGTTAAGGGTAATACCGGTCTCCAGCAAAGTTGGAGGCTTCGCCACGATAAGTCTCCAAACATTTCTGTCGACCGGTTCGACCGTTCTTGATACTTAATATACTATTGTTTATCTCGTTTCGATCATTTGTTAAATATTTTATTAGACACTTCTACTTTATCATTTAGTGATTCGTCAATATATTCGATCGGAGAAAAATTATTTTTCTACTACCGTGCGTTTTAACCCACTTTCCCGCACGCATTTTAGCTTTGAAAGTGTCACTTTCCCGCACTAGTGCGGGAAAGTAAAATTATGCAAATTTTGACCTTATTAGATAGTTTTTTACTTCGGAAGTTATAACTATTCTTACACCAGGTGAATAAATAGTCTATCAAATAAAATCAACATGTTTTACAGCTTTTTGTTGCATTTTTAATTTTCTGAAAATATAAAATAAAATAAATATTTTGATATAACCTTGTAAATTCTTTAAAGTAGTGTCACAAAACAACTATCAAACCACCCCCCGGGTTTGATATAAGAAAAATATATCAAATGAAATTCTTTCATCTACAAATGACTTAAAATTGTTGCCGTCACCCTCATCGTCATCTTTATGTGACCTGCAAACGATGCCATCCTCATCAACGTCATTCACTCACCAGTTAACACCAAATAACTCCACTGGACCGGCAATTTTAAGTAATTCACAGAATGCAACTTATTGTGTTTCTAATATTAATATTTATAATAATAATTGATGATAATAATAATAATAGTTTTTGGTCTAAGTTTTTTATATGTGTGTTAAAATAAAATAAATTTTGAAAAATGGGTTGATATACTTTTTTGTATATACGGTCGTAGAAAAAATAATGTTCCTAACTCATGCGTAAAGTGTCTTTCCCGCCCTTGACCGCTTGCCCGAACTCCGCTTCGCGTCGTTCGGGTCAACTGCAGTCGCGTGCGGGAAAGTATCACTTTCCGCACTAGTTAGGAAAATAACTATTTACTTTTGTCATAAAAAAGTAATTTCTATGGTTACCACTTCTATATTTCAATATGAACATAGAGAAACCTATCTAAACTCACTTGATTACATCTTGAATGACATATTTTTTAATTAATTTTTTAAATGTAAATCAACGATCGGAGAAAAAATGGTATGTATAATTCGTGGGAAAAGCATATTCCCAAACTCCTAGGTTACCGACTCGTCGCTACGCTCCTCCTCTGGTGATTATCACAGTCGTTGGGGAATATTATGCTTTTCCCACTAATTATACAATATACTATCGTAGTATCGGTTGTTATGGACAACGAGCGTTTTGCCATTTTTAACGCTCGTCGAGCGTAAAATAACTCTTCTCAAGAAATGTCAACTTTTCGTTGTCAATGGCAAGCAAAAAAGCCTAATTTTCAATGTGATTGTAGAAAAAAGGATTCTCCTATTTGTTAGCTCATCTGCCATTTCATTGGCTTCTATTGCAACGTGTGTCCTGGAATCCACAGTAAGGACGCGTTCATCCTAATGAAGTTGATCGGGTAGCGATTTTTAGAGTGATCCAATTGCGTAATTCATCTGAATGCTCCATTCGTCATTCCAATTTAGTTCAATGGTTCCCACTTTTGTTCATTCATTTTTAAAAAATATCCTGAAATATCTCACTTTATGTTATTTCATAGGCTTATTAATATAAGATTTGGCATGATGATAGTTAATTTGTCATTTATAAGCTACAACCAATTCACTGTTTGACAGGAACACACGTTTAGCAGGAGATGGATGATCCCTCCGATAGCACTACGTTATAAAAAACAACCATTGTTCTCCTTGTCTAGTTGAATTTCCAAAGGCATTCCCATACCATTTTGGATCTTCTGGTTTCTATAAATTTCATCAATAATGAAGTTCTATTGCTTGAGTTGAGAGCGATCTGTTTACCATTGAATGGCTTTTAAAATGTCCAGTAATGGTGATAGGATCTCATAATCTCGTGTTGCAGTATTTTGTAATGGATGTATCCTTTTTCATTTTTTATTCCTTCTCTCCTTAGTATGCACCACAATATGTAGTAGCGTGAAGTTAAGAATCACTTCCATAGAAGTTGATCAAAGGTTTTGAACATCGGTATATTACAAAAGAGTGGAGTATGAACATTCACCATTAACAACAGCTGGTGAACACCAACTTCGACCCTGTCCAAATCAATGTGTAAATATTATTGATCAATCCATCATAGAAACGCAATACGGTTGCCACTAGAGCTGTTAGGTGAAGATACTGTTTTGACGGAACGTAAATGAAATTTGAATAGAGTATAGGTGTTTAGGAACAGATATCTTTGTAATAGATACTTTGAGTTAAACTGCTACCTCAAAATTATCTCTTGGGATTTGCTGTATTGGAGATGGCAAGAAATTTTGGATTGACTTTCAACGAAATGGAATGAAAAACCAAAAAATGAATATTGTGGTAGCGAATAGTGGAAAATTATTATAAGTTAATAGGTTAGGTACCTACTCAACATAGACGGCCAAATAAACAGAGAAATTATTGAATTGGAATTACTCGTTACACCAAATCTCCAATCTGATGTAATATCAGGCTTTGATTAGTTAAACAAATTCCAAGCAGCAATAGTTTTTGAGAAAATTAAATTGGAGATACCTGGATATATTTCAACTCTTCTATTGATACCAAAAACAATGTGTCAAATATGTTAAGAATGTGTAAATATCAGCGTTGTAATATAAATGAGGAAGATTATGAGAATGGTGCTACCTAATACTAAAAATGATAACTATTAAATGGACAAAGTAACCAATGATAGAGAATATATTGAAAAAATGAATTCTAATGATAGTAAATTGAATTGCAACAAAAAATGTTTTGGAAAAGTATAAAGAACTTTTTAATAATAAATCAAGAATAGCTGAGAATTACAAAAAAAAATTATTATCTGGAACATCAAATAATATTACAAAATATTTTCCAACATTCAGATACTCCTTATATTATTTCAATAGTGAAAGTTGAAAAAAATTGAGATATATTTTTGGTTATTACTACTTGATGAAAATTGTAAGAAATATACAGGATTTTCTATGGATGGTGGAATTTTTACATATTCAAAGTCGTTCCTTTTTGGGTTACTAAGTGCGCCAGCAGCGCTTGTTCATGCGTTAAATAAAATTTTGGTACGGTTCCAAGACTTAGCAATAAATTACATTGACGATATTTTGATGATCACCAGAAACATAATAAAATTATTTCATTACAACTTAATAGGCAGGTTGAAAATTTAATGTAGATAAGTGTGAATTTTGTAAGTCTGAAACAATATTCCTTGCTTATAAAAATCAAAATTGGAGTTTGGAGACCCAAACAGAGTAAAAATGATCTCTGAATAAAAAAGACCATGCATTCTTGAAAAACCGATGATTTTCAGGAATTACTTTGAAAGATTGATACCAAATTTAACAGAACTAGAGTTACCATTTTTAAACCTACCTAACAAAGGTGTAAAATGGGAATGCAATCTTGAACATGAGAACGCATTTACTACAATGAAACAAAAGTTTGTCGAAAATGTCCAAATTAACCATCCTAACTACACACTCCTTTTAATTTTGGGAACGGATGCCTTGATATATTGTTTTATTGGTACTTTCTCACAGATACAGAATGATGTATAGATACCTGTTAGCTTTGTATCCAGACAAACTAAGATGCATGAGCAAAAATACGAACGGTAGCGAATTAGAACTAGCATCAATCGTTTATGCAGTGGTAATGTTGAAATTTCACTTGTTGGGGTACCTAAGCGACTCTTTCTGTAGACAGACAACAGCGATATTTTGTCACTAATGAATAACAAATTCGGTAACAATCGCTTACATTGCTTTTACACCTTTGATATTGAACACGTTTGCGGCAAATTGAACATTGTCAGTGATTTTAATTCAAAAATGGATGGACAAAATACGCAAACTAGTCAAAGACTCTTTGAAATAAATACACCTATAAATGACGATTCCAATTTTCCGATACCTAGCATTTTGCAGGATCAGGAAATTTCACAACATAGGATGAACGTTCATCACAGAAACAACAACAATATGTCACATCCAAAGAATTCTTCATTCATTACATATTTTGTATCAATATCTTGGAAGGAGAAAACTATGGTTATTGTTCAAAGAGACTTTATTTTAAATTCCATTTTACGACACATCAACTATAGCAAAAACAATACCAAAGAACTGCTCACTTTGTCAATTGACAAAAAAAACGATATATATATGAGAACATTCCAAAACAAATTATTTCCATCGATTTTATTTCAAATCTCAGTGCTATAGATTGTCAATACCGGAAAAATTCCATAGTCCTTGACATTTTTCCGGAATGCGTCTTACGCTTGTAAGTGTATGGTTTAAATAATACCCTTCTTGGTGTGGGTCTATAAGGCCCTTCACTGCGACTGGCAAGAGTCTATTTTGGCTTACACCTATTCAGATCTCACCAAACAAATTCAGCTTCTTAACAAAGTCAATTAGTTTATTTGGTGAATGATACTTCAGGTCCGAGGGCGAGACAGAGACCCTGCCAAACATCAAATACCTGATTCGAGCTGCGGCGGGGCAGGCACAAATTATATGCTCTGCGGTTTCATCATCTTTCAGACAAAGACGGCAAGTCGGATCTTCCGGCAGTCCAAGTTTCAGCATATGATCATTCAGATGACAGTGGCCTGTTAAAAGTAGGTCATGCCTACTGTAGTCTAACATTAGTTTGTTGACATTCTTCGAAGGATGTATAAAAGCCTTTGAATGAACAAATCCTGGTACATTATGCCAGAAGTCTGAAGCTCTTCTTGCTGTCCAAGTATTTGGTGTTTGTTTGGCAAAACTTATTGAGATGCCAATTGTAGGTTCTGGTCCGATCGAAGCACGTGCCGCTCTCTCACTCGCAAGAGAGTCTGCCATGCCAGAATGGCCAGGGATCAAGACCAGCAATACTTTATTGAGTTCTCCTATTGAGAAAAGTCTTTTTTGGCTGTCCTGAACCAACTGGACATTACACGGTGAGAGCTGGGTGCTTTCAAAGCTGCTTGGCTGTCCGAGAAATTTTTTATAGTTCTATGTATGAGATTGACTTGCTCCACTCTCTCCACACACGAAACAATGGCGTGAATTTCCGCCTGAAATACGGTTGCATAGGATCCTAGTGAGGTTGAAATTTCTGTCCCAGGTCTGCGCCCGTATAATACACCTGCACCAGAGCCTGATGGTGTTTTTGAGCCGTCTGTGCACCAACAGCTGTCTGCTCTTAATAGTTCATCCTTACGGAGGACCCATTCATTTCAATTTGGAATTAGGACGGTATAGGGCAGGTCGTAGTTTACTGTTGGGGGCATTATGTCAGAGGTCATTCCCAGAATACTGTGACTTTCAGTGTCCACTAGCATTCTGCTTCGTTCTCTATAAGCCTGATTTGTGCATTTAGAAATATGCGCAATTCTGTATGCAGTCCATCTAGCATCTCTTTCCAAAAATATATGGAGAGGAGGTAGGTCCAGAAGAATTTCCATGGCTGCTGACGGTGTGGAGCTGATAGCACCAGTAATTGCCAGACAAGCCTGTCTCTGTAAACCAGAGAGCTTGCTTGGGCCGTTCGCTGTAAAGCTTTTGGCCACCTGGCAATAGCGTTATATGTGATCATTGGTCTAACGATCATCACATACATCCAACAGATTTGTTTGGGTTCTAAGCCAGAAGATTTTCCAAGTGAGCGTTCCAAGTAAGTTTCATATCTAGGATAATCCCCAAATATTTCACTTCCGCTGCAAATGGAATAAGCTCTACACTTCCTCTTTCGAGAGCGCTAAGCAAGTTATCCATCAAGAGTGACCATAATAGGAGAGATAGTACTCCGCCTTGTGGGCAGCCCGTGGAAAACTTAAAGCTAATGGTCTCGTCCTGAAGAGATGTAGTGGCTGTCCTATTTGTGAGCATGGCATATATCCAACCTGTAATGGTAAGTTTGATGCCCTTTTCAGTCAAAGCTGAACCAATGGAGGTCGGTAGTGCATTGTACCCAGGCCACGGAGTACACCATCCAACAAGAGGCGAAAGAAAGTAGTTTTCGTGTTTTTCGTATTCGCAAATTTGTGTGCACGTGTGTGAATTAATTAGTTAATCTTTCGGTGTCAAGTCGTCACATCCGTTCATTTCCCTCAGTTCACCGTGTATTATTTTGAGGTTAGGTTCAAAATGAGCTACTTCACATTAGACACATGAGATGAATAATAAGGTGTTCTCATGTTAGTAGTTGAGAAAATATTCTACAAACCTAATAGATAGAGAGATCTATTCTGCTTAGTGTATTCATGGTTTTATTTCGAATTAATACTCGTGTTACTTTTGGAAATTTCAATGCCTCAACGTATTTCCGCTCAATATCGTGTCCGACTTCAAAGGAACCGACAAAGCTTTCGTCTCTTGTTAGATGTGTACTCTGTGCCCAGGCAAATTAAACATAAGATTTCAGTGTGCAATTTTGTAACGTATAAGCGTCGAGTGGAAATAATTATGCTAAAAAGTGAAAGTATTTCTAAAATGGGCAAAATTTGAATATTTTCTTCCGGGTTTTTTTGAACAAACTTTCATTTAGTTCCACAGTTTAAAGTGAGCATATTAATAGTAAATATCATTACATAGTGTTGAAAAAGTACCATTTTTTGAACAAAATTATTTCTCGAACAGAATTCTTGATTTTTGAATTAATTACTGATAGATCCACCAAATTTTTGGTTCTAAATTGCTATAAAACAAATTTAAAATTATCATGAAATTCCGAGGGCTGCAAAGTCTAACAGAACCCTTAGATCTTTTGGACTTGAATATCGATGTAGGGTGTGATACGCCAAACGGGCCAATCGACTCACTCGTAAAATATAATTTAACCTAATCTGAGAGAACATTTCACTTGGATTAACTGATCTCTAGTAAATGAATAAAATTTTATAAATCAAGCAAAATTATAGCATT
>CAJUYG010007785.1:0-10524 GCA_910591675.1 Galerucella calmariensis | reverse complement strand
TGGATATACAAACTACTAAGGTGACAAACATTTCAAATTTCCTACCGCTTCGCCATAAACCTACGTCCCGTTAGTCGTGATTCACCCTGTATATTCTGCATCTTAAAAGTTTCCCCAGCATTTCTACGCAAACCCCATTGAAATTACTTCAGTTTTATTGAAGTGACAGTACTAATAATATATATTTTCTTGAAAATTCAAGATTACTTAAATTAACAAGTTAATGGAAAGTGTCGTATATCGTTATTAGAAAAAATTAATCATTTGTTAATTTTATTTATGGTACAGACCAAACCTCCTGAATAACAGTTTCCTTCCTTCGAAAAATTGTTCCAATGACTCCTTATAATATAATATATTTTTTATTGAGATACTTGGTTTTTGATAAGAATATAATATTTATATTATATATGAGTAATTTGCTGAAAATGATTATGTACTATGACAGAAAAAATACCATCTTAAAGCTGACACTTTCCTTTTCAAAACGACCTATTACAATTATTTATTTATCATATTATAACTGTACAATAGTTTATAATATACTCCGCCGCACTTCAGAAAATAGAGTCGCGCGGATGCGGACACTTAGTTTACCGATTTTTTTCTGGACAAACCATTGCTCGGACGAAAGAAACGCAGGAAACCTTTTCTGTTACAAAACACTCCCCCTACAAAGTGGTATTTTTTATTTTTCTCTGCCCCCAGCGCGAAATATTGAATAATTTCGAAAAAAAAAAGATTTTTCAATCTTGTTTCCTAATTTGGGAGATCGATAGACTGGTAAACTTTTTTTCTATTGATCTACTTCATTTAAGGTACTTATGAAAAAAAACTAAAAAATAAACTATACTTTAACAAATTTATCTGAAGCCGTGAAAGGAATGCGGTCGAAAACATTTGATATTGCTACACGCTCAACTATGAAAAAGCAAAAGTGTTGAGTATGCAGAGATACTAATTAGAAAAGGGACTTCTTATTATTAACAATATTAACAATATGATTGAACGTTAATTCTTCAATGTGCTTGCTTCCTTGGATTTTTTCTATTAACATTATTTTTTCAATTTATGAATATTAAAGATGACACTTTCCAAAATTTGTTATGGGCTTCTTCAAGCTCTGGCAGAGTTGTACGAAAAGCATAATTACCACACCCTCCGAATTAAATAATTGGTGATTTTTATCGAAAGGCCTGATCAGCTGACTTCTTATTGGCAAGCGCGTGCCTGTTTTCTTCCCTCTGTCACTTCGTCAATTGACTGATATTGATTTATCCAGTGGCGTTGGTATTGTCAGTGACCTTTGTATCTCCAATTTTACTTGGTTAAATAGGTACCGTACGCCATTTGTACGATTATGACAGATATTCGTCATGTTTCCTCGACTTTCACCGATGCCGCTTAGCCTTAGTTAAACTTGTCAAACTATACTACTAATACTATTACTGACTGTTACAATGATAAAGTGTGTACTGCTAGTCCAGCCAAATTCATTTTAGTTTCGATCACCAGTTATAGCACCGATCTTTTTTGTTAAAATCATTCAATCAAAACTCAGGTGGGCTCAAAAGATGATGACATTCGTACCCCTATATATCCAAATAGTTTTATAATTTTATTATTTTCGATTATGTACCTTTAAATACCCTATAAATTATTAGAATCGGGTTTTCCGGTCAGAGGTTGCGACGGGTATAAAAATTTAAAAGTGAGAAAAATGCTGAAAATAAATGAGTCGCACTTCGTCCCAAAGCGGATCGATAGTAGAATATAAATGTTTTCGAAAAAATTACATTGAAAAGTTGAACAGACCACCTCTTAACCTTACATTCCTATCCCGGCCTTGGATTTATCGGTAAATTTCATAAAGACGGGGTGAAAATAGATATTTATGTCAAATAACGACAAAATTTCGTGGCTAAAGGACTCGCTCTTGGACCATTTTTCCTCACACACATAAAAAGTGAAATATTGCAACGATCTCTGCCATAAATCTTCGGAAAATATTATCTCAAATTTGCGATATGTGCTGTTTTTTGAGATATAATAAGCATAAAGTCTAATTAAACTGTCTGTTGGGTTTCCATTATCCTGATATTGAATGAACAACTCTAATATACTATTACATAATAAAGGTTTTCATGGAACATTTGATGCCCTCTATTTTCTAAATAATATGAGTAAATTTGTATGGCTTCTTATTGGAAATGATGGTTTAATCTTCAGCTGAAAAACCTGAATTGGCGTACGGGAATTTTTTCAAATATTAATAGGTGAATTTCTATTTCAACAAATTTCATCTGATTTCATCTGAAAATAGTATGTCAACGCCGTCATGAAGAGGATGTTTTGAAAGTATAAAGTGATATCACTTTAGGAAACATGACTTTGAGACCCTTGCCTTGTTGTGGAAAACAGTTTACTGCGTTGGAGAAATTAAAATGTGGAACAAATAGGTACCGTTCAGTTGCCAACTTCACAGGCAGTTAAGCCGAAGATACTAGAGGTCGTCTCATAATGGCCAACCAATGTAAAGAGAAGTCTACCTAACATTACCTAACCTCCAAAAATTGACTCGTCATAATCTAAATGAAATTATTTCGAGATAAATATACCTTCAGACTTAGTAACTCCTCTGATAGTGCAATAGTGAGACCACGTAACTGACATATTTAATAGTACGACGTTATTTATTTTTTCAAAAGATTTTGATTAACAAATAAGAACGTTGTACATATATTTTGAAGCAAATAGAACATCGCCTGGCTTGTACAAATGGCTGTGTATAATGGATTCACTTGCGCATTAATACAAATATCAACATTGTAGAGGTGGTGTCATACAGCCCTTTTTCCTCATCGCCACTGGTTCACATATATTCATGAAAAATCCCTAAACACATTAAATTTGAATTAGAAATTGACATTCTTCAATGTGAAAATATGATCCCTACCTCAAACCCTTATCGAATGACAAGTACAAGCCTCAAATTTTTTAATGGAAACTATAGGCTTGTGATATACAGGGTGATCCAAAACCATTGGAACATAGGCTGAGGGTAGATTGTTTGGATCAAAATAAGGCAATAGGACCAGATATATCCTGATAGAATATTGTTGTGGGAAAAGATAAAGGGCGTTGAAGTTGAATTTTTTTTTCGTTTTTCGCTAATAATTCCACTGTATATTCATAGATTGTTATGAAAATCAGCACAGAGTCTTACTTTTATACCAGGCAATATTATTTTACGTATTATTTCACATTTTGTCACAGGGTTGCTTCAGTTCCTCTCTTTGCTAGATCATCTGCTTTTTCATTTCTTTTCAATCCAGTGTGTCCTAGAATCCACAGTAAACTGTTATCGGCTAGTTCATTCAGTTTGCCTAGACACTCCCACACCATTTTGAAACTGATTACACAAGGGCTTGGTGCTTTAATGGCTGCTTAACTATCAGACATTATAAAAATCATTTGCCTTCAATATTCTTTATCAATATTGAAATGGACACACTTCCTAATGGCGTGAATTGCTTGGAAGATAATTGGTTTTTTCCCAAGCTTTCAGACTATTTAATGGCACCAATAATAGTCAGACAAGCCTAGCTCTGTATACCAGAGAGTTTTGCTTGGGCTGTTAGCTGTAAAGCTTCTGGCCACCAAGCAATAGCTTCTTATTACTAAGTATGTTAATTTAAAGTGTCATTCACGTTTTCCGTGTTTACTCATACTGTATCACTATTTTGCTGAAGCAAGTTCATTCAAATCTGGATGGAGAATGTACTTCAATTCTATGTGCAATTACTCAATGACTACCCTGTATAAAAAAAGGTTACATTTACACTTGAATGCAACTGTTAAATATACCTAGCATAATATATGCAGGCGTTCTGGACAATAAATCATTTAGACATGAGGTTTTCAATGGGAAAGAAAGAGAAGAAAGTTTATTTGGAGAGAATAAAACAAGTGAGCCCCTATCAAAAAAGCACTGATTTCAACCGGTGTGTTTCACGAAAAATAAATAATAATAATAATCGATTGAAAATTATACGTACTCATTTTGCTTCTTATTTTTCCTGAAACCCAAAGCTTCATATTCTTTCCATTGATCATATTCGATTTCAGTGATCTCAGTTTCGTAATCAAGCATGCTGCACATGGGTAAACATCCACACTCATTATACATTCCTCCATTATTATCGATGGATTGCTGAAGATTCCTCCAATCCAGGTTATCTTGTATAAAAAAAATTTAATACCATTAACAGCCGCTTAGAAATTATGTTATTGAAGAAGTTTGTAGTCATATAAATTTATTTATTAATCAGAAGTAAATAGGCAGTTAACATCTTCAGACACATTAGTGATACGGAATACAAATTGGTCAGAATTTGACATTTATAATAATAAGACTACTACTCGCAAGTATATCCCAGCTGATTATTTCCATTGTGATTGACATAAAATGCCAAGTCTTCATTTCTTAGAGCAAGAACCAACATATCTAGTTACCTATGCGGCAAAAACTATGAGATTTACAAATGAGGACGAAAAGCAACTAAGGATATATGAAAGGAGAGTAATCAGGAAAATTCATGGACCAGTGAAGCTAGGGAATAATGAGTACCGAAAACTTATATACCTATTATGAAATTAGGAATATATATTAGAAAATGAGGATATAGTAAACTCTATTAAATCGAAAGGAGTACGTTGGTATGGTCATGTTAAAATAATGGAGAAAGGACAGGAGGTAAGGAGTATTATAGAATGGAGACCTAATGAGGGAAGATTACCAGAAAAACCGAAAACTAGTTGGGAAGATGAGGTCGTGGAAGATATAACAATTTTGGGAGTACAAGGCGGGATGAGACAGATGCACGACAGGAGGGCGGGGAGAGTGATTGTCGAAACTGCAAAAACATCTAGTAAACTGAAGATATGCAGCAAGAAAAAGTGGGCTGACCCCCCACAAGATACAGGGTCAAAAGTGCTTAAACTGAGCGGCTACAACTCCAACTAGACTGTATAGTCTCGTATTTATATATAATTGAATTGTACTTATTAATTGTAATCATTTGAAGTCAATCGCATTGTACAGTGAGGAAAATTATTCGTTTAGAATTAAACAATGAAGTTCTTCTAAGTTTATTTTTAGGGGAGTCAATGAATACATAAAACAGGCAATCTTTGGAAGTCCTCAAGAACAGCTCCGATTTTGATGTTTTTTTTCAAAATTTTGTTTTTTATATTCTTTAAAATCAGAAACCTCTTGGAGTGGAGACGGAACTATTTATCTTGTTTAAACAATATCTGTGATATTTATGAACAAAAAAATTTCTACTATACAATCTCCATTAAAAACTTGTAAATACATTAATGAATGTTATAAACAATTATCTATAAGTTTGTTCTGTGTAGTAATGACATGGAATTAATTTGTAGACCAAAATATAAATTTTTTATTGACCATAGAAAATTCATTATTTTATATACAAAAAAAGTACAGTTAATTTTCATTCTCATTTCGCGTTTCGGAGACTTCTTCATCTTCTTCAAGTGGTGGGTGGTTACTGCAGTCATTTCCACCGCAAACTATGCAGGCTGGTGAGCAATGAAGACCACTTTTTCTGCATCCACACGCTGGACCGCAACCTGTTTTGCAAGAACAAAATATCAATTTTAAAACGTTGTCAGGTGCTGCTGGTTGTGTCATTTGGATTGTTTTAAATAATTCTCTTTTCGCCAACCCCATTCTTCAGGTGGAATCGATAAATTATTTTTCCATTGCTGAACTTGTAAGTAGACTCTTTTAATATGTTGTTTTGCTGCATCTTCTGTCGGAGGTAAGAAATTAAGTTGTACGCTTTTATTTTTTGAAGATAATGCTATGAAACGTTTATATCGCAGTTCATTCAAACATTTGGCATCTTTAGCACCATGATACATTGCTAGAATACAATTAATACCATCATTGAAAAGCACTTCTTTATTTTGCTCTTCAACCATAAAATTTTCAGCTGCTGCATGTAATTTTTGATTATCATCAAAAACTTTAATAAAACTATTTTTTCCCTTGTTATAGAAAGCGGATGTGGTATCACATCCAGTGAATGCATGAATGAAAACAGATGGGTTTTTTTAATATTTGGATATTTCTCTAATATTGTTTTTGTTGAGTAAACTCGTTGCCAGATATTATTTTTTAGTGGTTGAAAAAAAAAAAATTTTCTTTATCATCAGGTGCTAAAGTCATCAATAAAACTAACACATCAATATCTTCAGCTACAACAACTACTTGAAGAGAGGTACAATCTATAGCAGATTGCACAATAAATCGATCAGCATCACTTTCGGCTTGACTCCACTCAATATTATTTCCCCCTAGTTTTTTGCAGAGAAGATTAATAAACCTATTTTTATTTTTGCTATTACCTAAAAGTTTCTCTTTCGTTGTGTTTAAAGGCATGTCTTCTTCAAATAAATAATCAATGGAAGTATTGCCGATATATCTAAGATTTCTCTCAGACACTTTAGTTTCATCATTACTATATCCATCAAATACAACTTTAACATCAGTGCCATAATTATTACGTGAATATCTAATATACTGTTGACAAATATCTGCAAATTTTTTATTTTTTTCCCATTTTAATCTATGAAGTATTTGTAGCGTATGCAGGTAACACATAAATGTTTTTTTTGTTTTAATGTTAAATTATTGTTAAAAACTTTTTTGTAACAACTATTTGTTACAATAAGATTAATATATGGCGATATTTTTACAAAAAAATAGAGACCAAACTAAATTTTTTATATAAATATCGTTGATATTGTTTAAACAATATAAATACATAGTTCCGTCCCCGCTCTAAGAGGTTTCTGATTTGCAATAATATGAAAAAACAAAATTAAAAAAAAATCATCAAAATCGGAGCTGTTCTTGAGGACTTTCGAAGCAAAGGCTTCATTGACGCGACTATTTTGGAACATGGTGGATGTGACAGAGTTGTTAGCCGTCACACAGTGAAAAGAATAATTAACAATTTGGTTATTTTCAAGAAAATTTTAATTCCAAACGAGCAACATCTAAGGATAAATGAACAGCCTTTGAAAATAGAATAATAAATAACAGGGCCTACTACTACGTGATAATAAGTTTGGAATATTCAATATTTTTAAGTACAAGTTAATATCTCAGAAGCGCTGAAAATCGGTTGTAGGTTATAATAAACTGCTTTTGTTTCCGGCCTAAGAATTAAGAGAGAGAAAAAAATATGGTTGTTCCATTTGAAAAAATGAAGATATTTAAAATTTTTGAAATTGAAATTTAAATATATAAATATATATATAAATAAATTTAATATATAGGGTATTCATTTATATCCAATGTTGAGTTCTGTTAAGGTAAGGAAAGCCCCAGGGATAGATGACATGAGAGGTGATATGATGAAGAGGCTGTTGGATGAAAATGGGGAATACTTTTTGAAACTGTTTAACAGGATACTGAGGGAGAAAGGTGGGAGGTGGAAGGGGGCCAGGGTGATCCTTGTGAAGAAGACGGGTAGGGATGGGAAACGGGCGAGGGTCTACAGGCCCATCAGCCTGCTGTGTGGATTGGGTAAATTGATGGAGGGGGTAATAAAGGTTAGGATTGAGGAGGAAGTTGATAGGAATGGGGGTTTTAGGGAAAACCAACATGGGTTTGTAGAAGGGAAGTCATGCATCTCAGCGCTGATAATGGTGGTGGACTTGGTGCAAAGGGATAGGCAGGGTAACGGTAGGAATAAGAAATTGCCCCTGCTTGTGTTCTTCGACGTGGGGAACGCGTTCAACAGTGTCAGTAAACGGGCGGTGTTGAGCGCGTTGACAAAGCTTGGAGTAGGGGAGGGGCTAGTTAATCTAGTAGAGGACTACCTGACGGGGCGTGCGATAGTCGACACTAGGGGGAGAAGGTATGAGACGGAGATTGGAGTGCCCCAGGGCTCGGTTCTGGGACCGACGCTTTGGAAGTGTGTGTTTGATGAAGTTTGTGGGATACCATGTAAAGAGGGATGTGAGATTACGGTGTATGCGGACGATGTCTGTCTGGCATGTACGGCGAAGGGAGAAGTGGAGATAGGAAGAAAGGCGGAGAGGATGTGTGGGAAGATTGTTGAAAAGATAGAGCGGTGTGGACTGGAAGTGGCTGAGGATAAGACGGTGGGGCTACTGGTGAAGGGGCGGAGCAAGGCAAGGGAATTGGGGGTGATGGTGAAGGGAAAGAAAATTCGGATGGAGGAAGCGGTGAAATATCTGGGGTTGTGGTTGAATAGCCAATTATCTTTCAAAACCCATATGTTGAAGGCTGCACAGAAGGCAAAAGTGAGGGCAGCGTGGCTGGGAAGATTGATGGGTAATGTGAAAGGACCAGGAGAATGGAAGAGGAGGATAATTGGTAGGACGGTAGAGCAGAGTATGCTGTATAGCGCGGAAGTGTGGGGCGAGAAAGCAGGGGTGGATGCGAGGGTTAGACCACTCCTGTGGGTGCAGAGAGCAATACTTCTGAGGGTGGTGCAGGCGTACAGGGCAGTGGGTGGACTGGCAGCAGCAGTGCTGTCACGGTCCTATCCATTGGACTTAATGGCTAGAGCCAGACAGAAACGCTGGAGGGGTGCGAGCAGAGAGGAAGTACAGGAATGGATGGATTGGGATATGGGGAAAAGGTGGGATGAGTATAAGGGTGCGCTAAAAGGAGCGATTGGGAGCAGGAGAAATTGGGTGGACCGGAAATTTGGAGAGGTGGACTACTTCTTGACGCAGGTGCTTACGGGGTATGGGTCGAGAGTGGGTAACCTCCACAAGATTGGGAAAAGAGAAATTGGAGTGTGCGAGAGATGTGAAGTGGAGGATGATGTGGGACATGTGTTTAGATGCTGGAAGAATGAGGAAGTTTTGAAAGAGTTAGAGAATAAACTGGGAGAGGCGGTGTATTGGGAAAATATGGTGGGGATTATGTTGAGGGGCGAGGAGGAATGGATGGAGATAAGTGGCGTAATAGAGAGCATGATTAGGGAAAGAGAAGGACTCGCTATGGCATGAGAGAGGTAGGAGTGATAGAAGGTTAAGGACCCAGTCGAACATGAGTTTCCCATCTCGGCCCGAAAAAAAAATGTTGAGTCCGAGAGCTTATTAATATACAGGGTTTTATATTCGAAATAACAGAATTGTCGTTCTCTTTCTGTATAACCGAAATGTATGTCTGAATATTTTCCATGAACTCGTCATAACTTGTGGTCCATCTATACTAATTTTCATAAAAATCGTGTCTCCAATATTGTAAAGTAGCCTGTATAAATGGTCACAATTATTTTTCGCAAATTCCCCATTGTTATGAAAACATTCAAAATATTATATATGAAATCTAAATACTCACTTCTTACTTGTTTCATGCACAAGAAATTTCCATTTCCGCATATCGGTGTATGACGTTCTCCTGAAAGTTGTCAACATGAGTGGACGTTAGTACATAGGCTTAATTGACACGAAGAGTTGTATTTAATGAATTTTCCCATAATTTTAAGTGAGCTAACAATGAAAGCGGAGGTATACAATAAAGATAATGTGCAAGAGAAGTTCGCATTCAATATTTATAAGAATATCCTGAAAATTTTAACAATCCAGCAACATTGAGATCACGTCCTTGATGAAAAATATTGTTATCAGTTTGGATAGCAAGTCCTTTATACACTAATACCAAAAAATCGAAAAGAAAAAGAAATTTAAACGTTTGATTATAACACTCATATTTCAATTTTATAATTCAGTATTAAAATCTGACCCTACGTTAACAAGCTAAAGACTTTTAAAAATGTTTCTCCCTATTTTCAAAAGACCTATTGTAGACATATGGATATAATTGGAGAAATATTCAAGTGAACTATCAAACAACAAAGTATTCAACTAATGAAATATGAATATTTCATGTCATAATGATTGAGATTGAAGCATTAAATCCAAATTTGAAACTAAATTGAGCACAAACCAACATTTTATTCTAGGCATTTCATTGATAATCACAATCAGTATACTAAGCGAATACAAAACATTCAAAACTAAATCAAAGAAAATGCTTAACAAAACGGATCTGTGGAGCACAAATGACTCGAAGCTAATTATATCACGAAAACTTGGCCCCGTCTATTGAATCTCACCACAACCTAGTTGAAAAAAAAATGATGGATAGTGATGCTATATATATCACACAACACAACGATCTTTGGGAAACTTTGGAACTCGAATTCGTCAAATTTGCGATAGAAAGTATTAGAGCTCACTTATCTGAATAAAAGCTTTCAAGCTGCTCCAAGTAATACACATTCACGAAATTTCATTAAAATCGGCTAAGCGGATTCGGAGATTAGCTTGGTGAAACATCTTTAGACGGGATACGGCAGATAACCGTCGATAAAAAATATGTGAGAGACAAGCATGAAGACAATTCTGTGAAGGGGCTGATAATTTAGCTGCAGAAGTTCGACT
>CAJUYG010007783.1:0-10527 GCA_910591675.1 Galerucella calmariensis | reverse complement strand
TTAAGTATGTATGCCAATTTTCATATTTTTTTCTCCATTATTGCCAAAGATATTTATATTAGGGTTGGGTTACTCATCCCACATGGATAGTTATGTTATTTTGTTTAGTGATTCTGTTAAATATACATATGCCAAATATCAAATTTTTATTTTTATTCGTAAAGACGGAATAAAGATTTTTATATTTATGGAATTATCAATTTTTTTAAAACATTTTTTCCGCATAACTTGAAATTTTAGGGTTATACGTGAAAAAATACGTAGAATTTGATTCCATATTTAAAAATTCATTTTTACGAATTTTTCACGGTGTCGACCCCCTCATCCCCCCCTAGGGAAGGGGTGGGGATGGCTGATTTTGGTAAATTTAAAAATTATCATCTACCAATACATTTCCGTGAAAAATTTTTTTTTATCATCTCTGGAAGTATGCTAGACCCGAGACCCCTACATCAACCCAAAAATTTAACTTTTCAAATAGATCGCTTCAAATTTAGATATTACATAGGTAAATCTAATTAAAAATTATATATTTGACAGCTTGCCAGTGGTCAATCTTAGTAAAAATTAATTCGACAGCTTTTTTATCCGTACACGTACGGATAAGTTTTTTTTCCGTACGCGTATGAATAAAGGCCACTTTCCATAGAACTAGACAGTGCGATATATGTCACTTTCCTATGTGATCGTAGGAGAATATTTTATTCTAACTACTAGATCTCTTTTATCTACAAATAAAATTAGGCGTGCGGTAAAGTGACTTTATGCTTAAGAGCGCCAATAATGTCAAATTATGACAGCTTGCGGAAAACATCAACTTTGCAGTTGCTTTTCAAGGCACAAAAGACGACTTTCGATAGTGGTCGTGGAGAAACAATTTTTTTTGGAACAGTTTCCTCACAGCTTTGGCATATGGCTGTTATATGCTCGGCATTGCTAGCGCCAGTCTGTAACACCTTATTTTTGTGCCTATTGACTCACGTTAGCTCTAATGTAGCAGACTACTCACACTTGCGGCCAATACCATTACCAATAAATACCTTAAAGGGGTGGAAGAGAGTCGCCGATTCAAGAAATCGAAAGAAATTAATTTACTGGTTTTGAAGACAGCTACGCGACCATCGGAGAGTTGTTTTCAATTTTGAATTTTGTGAACCTACCAATTTTTAAAACCTACTTCATCAGAACAACAAAGAAAAGAACAATAATCGGGAAGTAAAGAGGTATTTCGATTAAGTTTTTCAATCTAGAATTATTGTTTTTGGCACTTTGGGTGTAATGAAGCTGCTTCAGATATCCTGAAAACTTTTAAATATTGCAATTACTTCTCTAGACAGAAGATTATATTTATGTGAAACTTTAGCAAACTTTCCATTCATAAATGGTGGAAATGATATTTCAATTGACAATTGGTTGAACTTTATCGAGAATTTAGACATGCTATAACTTCAAAACCACCAAAAATAACGAGAAGTGAACTTTTGATACGTATGCGTACGACGAGATTCGTACGTTTTGGTATTCTTGACTCGTGAACATTGATGCGTAAACGTTTTCAAAACGAGTGTTTACAGCGAGCGCTTTGTATCGTTCGTTTTATAGTTTTGTTGACGTCTATTGATAGTAATATATTGGAAGACAAAAAAGTACGGTTGATGTTGATTGATGCAATGGAAGATGCTCCAGTTTGGAGTAGGTATATTCTGAAGATATTCTTAATAACTATTCAATTTGTTGTAGTTGTTGGTGTCTTTGCGGTTCTTTGAAAGTATTAAACTTTTTTCTGTTCATTTCATTTCGGCATCTTTGAATGTAAAGTTATTTGAAAATTTATCAGATTGAGGATTTAGTTTTTTTCAGATGAACGATAAGGTAATTTTTGTGGCAGTCGGCCATTTGACTTCTTTTATCTCGATGAGACATCATACATAAAATAAAGTTTTCCTCAATTTCCTTAAAATCACAAATGTGGATGATTTTTCTCTTCGCCAGTTGTCAGTTCATGAATTGTCAAAACGTTAATTTACGAACCAATTTCTGTAATTAGTGAGATGTTGCAGTGATGCTGGATGTTATGAACGCACATTTTCAAGCGTATACGTTTCAAAAAACGAATGGTCGTCGAGAATACCGCTTCAAAATAGTACTCGCACCTGAACCATTTGTTTTGATGCTTATACGTCATAAAGCTCACTTTACGAGGATACGGTCCCAGCTCTTTTTGTAACTGCACATACATTTTAAAGTTTCGAGTTCGCACCGGGCTAGCGTAAGATAGTCAAATACGCTATTAGTCATTTCTTCAAATCAACTAGATCTAGAATGTCATTTTTCCATAATATTATTCTTTGAATTGTTGGTTGTGTATTTGTAGTTGGCTTGTCGTTTTCCATATTTTACTCAGAGTTGTTCTAAGTCTTGTAAATATTTCATCTATAGTTGTATTCGTGAGCATTCATTACATTACCGATTGAAATATGTTACTGAAATTATTTAAAAGCAGAGTTATTACACACTTTATACTGGGGCAGCAAAAAACGTTTTCAGATATTTCAAGGAATATTGTCGAGCGTGGGAGTTTGAACAAATAGCGAGAGAAATATCTCTAATGCGCAATGGAATGCAATACAACACTGCGAGTGAAATAAATGTACAAGCTCGAATCAATATAAAACCTGAAAATTCATGAAGAAAAATAGGTAAGGAATATTTGGTTGCATCTGGCACTGTAGGAAGGGTATAAAAATAACATAAATAACACTACTGTAGATTTCTGAAAGTACAAAAAGTACATGATGGGGAATGAATTTTTGTCGGTAAACTGAAAAAAATTGTTTCATAATCCCTTATTTTACATAAATTGTATGGTCCGACGAATACACTTTTTTGAATGCAGATTTGTTCGACACATAGTCCAAGCGCCCCAGCCAAAAAAGTAGGTTCTGAAAAAAATGTACGGGAACAGGTATTTTTTTCTTCGAATATGTTCAGGGGTGTCCCCTGAATGTAAATCCAAGTTGGCGTCATGGGGGGCTTCACTTCAGCCGCCATCTTGAAAAAAACGTTTTATTAAATATCTCGCGAGCTGCGCATCGTACGACAAAATTTGTGGGAATAATTATTGTAGACAATAATATTTGCCATCTTTTTCATTCGAAACTTTTTTTTGTATAACAATAACAATTCTTGATGTAGCGTGATGCACTATTGTTTTTTGCTACCTTGACAATCTTTTATATGATGATGCCGTTTTAAGCAACAATAAATATCGATGAATTATTAGTTGTTTTCCTCACTATTTATAATTTTAATTGATTCGGTACACAGCTGTATTGACATTTTTTTGAACACTTCATGCCATTTTATGCGTTATGAAATGGGAAAAAGTTCCCAATGAAATTTATAGAAAATTTCATGCTTTACAATTCAGTTACCACCATTTTCAATTTATCATTGACCATTAACTAAATATTTAGCAAAAACCATATTGAAAAAAGTTTGGAACGCTATAACTAAAAACCTATTTGTTATACGAAAAAAAATTTCGAATAAAAAAGATGGCAAATATTATTATCTACAATAATGATTTCCACAATTTTTGTCGTACGATGCGCGGTTCGCGAATATTTGATAAAACGTGTTTTTCAAGATGGCGGCTGAAGTGAAGCCCCCCCCATGACGCCAACTCGGATTTACATTCAAGGGACACCCCTGGATATATTTAAAAAAAAATACCGGTTTCCGTACATTTTTTACATAAAATACCCGGCTCTTGGCCTACCAAGGGAAGAATATTTTCACAGTGTCGATAATCTTTATTCAATTGGGGAAATAAGACCACAAGTGTGCTTTTCCCAAATTGTTTGGTGTGGAGTCATGAACAACCAAATAATGTATTGTGCCTCCTACACTTTCTGAACTTTCTTCATTTCTTCAGCCTCATTTCTCCCATACAATACTATACAATCACGTATTAAGGGAGTGTAAGGCAAAATGACATGGTAGGAAAAACGACATACCACCCTATAACCATCCTGCTTTACGGTATTTTCTAATGGTAATGACAACACCGCGCACATATTTCGTAAGCTTACACCGACCACGTCGTTACCAGTTATGTGACAGCTATCGAATTTTCTTTTCGCGAAGTGACGAAATTGACTAAAAAAGCTAAGGTAGGTACATATTTTTTAATGTTTTTTTGCCAGAAATATTTCTATATTGGTATCTTTTTTTATGATTTCGTAATCAATAAATAGTTGTGTTGAAGTTACCAAAACGATTTCGCAAAATTATTTTATTTTAATATTTTTAAACATCTAATAATAAAAAATGGCGCCCAGAGGCAAAATGACATAGATCAACGTAAGGCAAAATGACATACTATGTCAGTGCTTTACACACGAGTAGCATACAACATTTTTTCTACTACCAAAATATAAAATTAAAATAAAATAAAATTGTAAATTACTTTACGCACTAGTGCGTGAAATATTTACTTTTACGCACTAGTGCGTAAAGTAAAATTATCTAACTCTTCTTAGAACTTCACTGTTGGGTCCGAAATGTCACTGTCACAAAATAAAACTTGTAAATGTCAAATTTGTCGATGACAATGACATTATTTTACGCACAAGTGCGTAAAGTAATTTATTTTACGCACTGCATTAAAAAGGTAAATTTTACGGATCCAAAAGCGTGCGTAAAATGGCTACTTTACGCACGGTAGTAGAAAAATGTATTTTTTAAGTTTTGTTTTCATTTTAGAATGGTGTCTAACTATAACTATAGATTATATGTCATTTTGCCTACTTATCTATGTCATTGTGCCCACCAGGGTGTGGGCAAAATGACACTTTAATGACTTTGTTTTAGGTGCTTTTTTTCAAGATTTAATTTTAATTTTACGCCCAAACATTTTTTAAACATAGACCAACACAGTAAAGATACCAGAGGTACTAAAAATAAAAATTTAATGTCTGTTTAAACAATGTTTTTAGGACAAAAACAAAACATATGTCATTTTGCCTCACGCTCCCCTACTTTTAGAACACAGAACTCAAAACTTCAATACTTCAACAACTGGAAACTTACGTCAACTGGCTCGGTTTTCATAATAATCACATGTTCCAGACTTTTTGATGACATTTTAAAATTATTCCAGAGGTTTTTCTTCTTCTCTTTCTTGAAAAACCTTTTCATATTTGTGCAGGTCAGAGGTAACAATGTGCGCGCCCAGCAGAACTCAACGGTTGGAACGAACTAAGCACAAAACATGTTGAGTATGCTTTCAGACAGCGTATAAGTATATTCATGCTCTGTAATAATTTGATCAGTATTGTATTGTCTATTCAATGGTGAACAGTGATTTTCTCCTTCCATTTTCTCAGTGTGTTTATTATCTGTATCTACTTACATGAAGCAGATGTGGACTTTCAAAAGTTCACCTAAACCGCTTGAAGGGTGTGTTCTTCATATGAAGTTGCATCCGATGAGCAAGAATTTTCCGAAATTATAGCCATAAGAGAGTGAAAATGGGAGCAAAGTTTGTGATGGATAACGTGATTTCTTGGTCCAATCTACTTGAAATTTTGAATAAACTTCCTTCAACAGAACGTTTCAGTGTTTTATTCATCGTCCAACGGGGTTGAAAAGTTATTTTGAGAATGATTTATATCGAAGTTCACATCAATAATTCCTAATGCGTTTGATTTGAATTACATTTTATTTTGATAAGTTTGGAAACTAATTGCTATCTAAGTCTGCTTCGCCATAAACACGAAGAAAGCTCACGAAACGTAGCAGAGTAGGCTTGAGAGAAAGCTGCTTCTCCCACGGCCAGTTGTATGTGGCATGCTCCAGAGTAAGCGCAAAGTAGCTTGTTAATTATAACAACCAAAGAAAAAACGAAAAATTGATATTGTTAACAAAGAAATACTACGGTATGTGAAGTATGTCGATTTCGTTGTGAAGAAGATGATACTCCCGTGTCACCAGATCAAAGGTCATGATCATGAAATATAACAATTTTTTTTACTTTATCATATTTATTTCATTTTCATGTTATTCAACCGTCAAATCCCAACACTTCAATTAAGATCTTTATATTTTATGGACATTAAATCATTTTAACATAATAATTTATTTAAAACAAAATCAATAAAGTGAAAATCTGATTAAAAATCCCATTAGAACCATGATGAGAATAGTACCATACCTTTTGCATTTCTTCCTTCAAAAAATTTCCATTAATTCACTATCTATTACTGGTAATGAGAAATTTTCAATTTCGCCACAGAAAAGCGAGAATTAATAGAAATTTGAACTGCAATGCTGCAGTATTTTCAGTTCTTTTGTACATTCGTCAAAAAAGAACAAAATGTTCTAGAACAAAAGTTCATTTCATTCCAAATCCAGAGACAACATAATGGAAACTGGAAAGTTTCCTACAAATTTTCACCACCCTCGTTCCACAGAATAGACCAGGATTAGATTCTCAATTGTTCTTTCTAGTTTAAGTAGATGTGATTTTTGGCGTTGAACCGTATTCAATAATGTTTTAAAAACATATCCAATTTTACGTCACAGATTTGACGATGGCGAAAACGAAATATTTTTAAAACATTTGTCGTCAAGAAAATCAAATATCATTTGCCATTGAGCAAGGCCCGATATTATGAAAGTTTTTGCTACAGATTATTATTATTTGCTCCATTTCTCATTTGTTTGGGATATGAAATAATAAATAATATGAAAATGAAAGCGGTACCAACAAGGCAGAATTTTGCACATCAGAAATACGTTGTCAAAAAATATTTTGGTAAGACTGAGGTACTGAATCAATTACTGAAGATATAGTTATTGATAATGAGTATACAGAAATACTGAAAATTTTGAGATATGGATGAAAAGATAACCTTTCAATTTTTCCGCAGTCTCTTCATCCACTGTCAATAGCAAATCGTCAATAGTCATTTGAAACATTTTTTATAAAAAAAGGGATATGCAATTTTACTTCTATGTTGTTTTTGGTTTTCTTGCGATCATAAATTATGGGAGCCATAATATGAACAAAAGACAATGACAACTGACAGCTTCGAACCGTTTCTTATTTTTTGGTTCAAAATAATGCGAAGTGCTTTGAAACATTCCGCCTACGACGTCATTGTTTCAACGCTCAAATGAAATATTTTCAAAAAAGACGAAATAATTTTAAAACAGTGGTACGCCAAAAAATAGCATAAAATAGAGCAATACTCCAGAGCGATCTGAAGTAATTTATTCTCACATAGATGTGACCCTGGGTTCACAGTAGCGTCTTATGTGCTTTGAATACCTTTGCGCTTGTGAAGCTGGCCTTGTGACACCTGCGCAGATACAAGGTAAGGAAGGTAACTTAAAATAAGAGTGACAACTCAAATTTGTATAACTGATTTTTATAAATGTTTTGTAGAACATTTTTCTGAAGTAGTATTATAAGAGTCAGTCACTTTCCATGGACCAGAACTTTTGTCAGACTCTTTAAAGCTCTGATTTTCCCTTATTCGTCCATATGTTCCATAGCTCATAGTTCGTTGGTGTTTTCCAATGAAATAAACCCCGATTATTACTTTAAATCTACTGAAACATGTTTCCTACGGTCATTATGAATTTCTATGCTGTTTCCATAAAAGCTTTTTATCAAAATTTCGTGTCACTTCAGAAACCTATATAAGCACATAATAGTTTTCAGTCAGCTTTGATTTTGTGTTTCCTTTGAAGTGTTTTCGAGATCTACAACCAAAACATAGCCTGTTATAGGTTCAAAAGCTTTGTTTATAATAGTTATTTATGTACCAAGGCAGTAAAGTGATTCTTTATCGTATGAGTCTGAAATTATGAGACAAGCGAAGCGAGGCGAATAACAGGCGAGTCCGATAAAGACACTTTACTGACGTGTTGCATACAAAATTTTATCGACAACTGTTCAGAATTCAGAATATAAGAAACTGAGGTATATTTCATTGCATTTTAGTATGACAAAGTAAACAGCACATATAGGACAAATCTACTTATTATTTGTTATATTTAAATTGAAGGTTGAATCGCTAGAAAACTATTATGGAGCCGTAATAGGGAGAAGCGTGACACCGACAGATGATGATTTTCGAGTAATGTCAAAGTCAAGATGCTTTACCTGCCGCAAATGCGACAGATAAAGTGAAGGAAGGTAAACTGTTTGTTTACTTCCGGAAGTCAATTTGATTATTTTTTTCACTTGTCAAAATCTGACATTTTGGTGGTTTTAACCAATAGCAATACATTATTCTAGCCAATCATTCAGTATTATACTGATAATTCTGCTTCCTCATCGATAATACCTTGTTTAAATTGAAACGTCACAATTTTACTTTGAATTTGTCATTATTGACAACTAATAGTTGTATGGCGCGTTATTTTTTGTTACGTCTATCCCAGTGGGTGGCATTTTCGGATCATCATATCACGAGCAGCTGCTTCTAGATCTTGCTGTATTTGAATTTGTTCTAAAGTGTGATCTGGTACCTCTGTTTGTTGATTGCCAGCAATTTCCATGTAGGCAGGAATCCAAATTATAGTTCAATAAAATTGGAGTTATTTATAAAAAAAGTTAAAAAAACCATATAAACAAAACTAACATTTCATTCATTATAACGCATTTGGGAAAATTGCTTTTTTCAAATGAATGTTTTGTTCACTTTTATAAATCTACCTAATTATTCGAATGGTACAAATTTGTTTTCTACCGCAGCAGCATCTACTTATAGGATAATCATTGATTAGGAATACTGGGTGTGCCAATAGCGTATTAGACCATCGATAACTGGATACAATTTCTGGCTAAACATTTTCCTTTCTCATTACTAGGTAAATTTCGATGAATACTTGCCTGGTTTATCCATATTTCCTTAATGCAAGTACTATTTACCAATACATAATGAATACACTTTAGCAATTGAGTTAAAAATTCAGTTCACTTTTCTTTTGTTGCAGCTTTCCCTATTTATTCAGTAAATACTCCAATAACTAACTTTTCACATTTTTTTCCCATATTTCCGATGATTTTTCGCTTGATTTGAATATGGATTATGTACAAATTCGAGCGGAAAGGAAATATAAATCAGCAATTCCGGAATCGGAATCGTATATAAATTGAGTAAGAAATTGGATTTTCGGTGTTCGCTTCATTCAAAATAAGAGCTGTTTGTTGTGAGCATTAAACTCTTGTCTAACTAACATGAATACCTTACAATTTGAATGAAAGCCTAATTAATTATCTTTTGATGGAATATAAATTTTTTGTTGTGTTGACAGTGATTGATCAAACCCTGCATATACTTCGAAATTATCGAGCTGTGTCTCCAAACTTTGGTCCTCGATAAATTGAGAAGGTTATGGTTTTTTTCTCCCTATCGTATAAGAGTCAGTCCTACACAGTAGAAGTACCTGATCAACTAGTGACTGCAATCATCTCAGTACTTTCTACTTTGTAAAACTATTATTATGGTTTTAGAATGGCCAACAGTAAGTTTCTCCTTTTAGTACCACTTGTTGAATGTGATTAGGCCAGTTGGTGTCTGTCCTACTCCTGCAAATTAACAACCGTAGTACCTTGAGGAACGCATGCCTTTGGATGTTTTCCTCTTCAGTAATTCAACTACTACAATAGTTCACAGAATAACCCTTACTAACCCCTGCTTGCTCCCGCTGTGACTGCGTGGACTTCCTGCCAAAAGATTGATTATATGACTAACATTTTCTCGTTCATGCACTGATACAGATGAGGTACGTCTTTTTTTTCGTGAATGTATCGTTAAAAGCATCCTTAATGCCTACAAATATTACCAAGACTATCTTTTTCTCCCCTGAGGATTTTGTTTGATACTGTTACAGTTCTGGGTTTGTTAATAAAATCTCATGTTCGCTCTTTCTATTAATAAGTCCTTTCAATGTTTTGAGTGGGAAAAACTAGACTCCGTAGGTATGTACTGCATAGCCAAGCAAGCTTTTAATATTCTCCATAGATGCTGCATCAGTATTTCCAGTTCTTTACGAAGTAGGATAGAGTAGATTTTATCCTTTCCTGTGGATTTGTAAAGTTGAAATTTGCTAATAGCTCACTTTATTGTATTTGGCATTGTTATCACTGCAAACCCAGATGGATAACTGATAGTTTAGCGGTGAATCCCGATTAGCACACGTCCTTAAAAAAGTCTTAGTCTCTTTCGCTATAGATTTTACAAATATAAACATTGATATTTGTTCTTACAAAGTTTGTATGGAATGTGATCTCACTTTAGGGAAAATTTGAATTAATGAATGTAATGTAATGAATGTAATGAATGTACAGTAACACACCGTTTGCAAAAGGAATAAATTAGAATCGTGATGACCATTGGATTGTAAAGGACTCGAGTCACTTGAATATTTGGTGAATATTGGAAATACATACATAATAATGGAACCGATCAATGGTTCCTTGACGTCCTTACAAATGGCGGCCGAGTT
>CAJUYG010007781.1:0-10529 GCA_910591675.1 Galerucella calmariensis | reverse complement strand
TTTAGCTAATAATGAATTTATGCGTTACTTTATGGACGCACTGTAGAGCTAATACTTTCCAAAGTTGTTCTATTAGGTTATCTCTCATATCTTTAACTGCCACGCTCGAGTATTCCCGAAAAATCCCCCATTCGCCTCCTTAACTATTATTCAAGAGAGCGTTTGAAGTATATCTCATTGATAAAATTTCTAGTTTCCGTAATACAGAATTGCATTTTATTATATTATTTGAAATTTTTTTAACTGCTGACTCTCCTCCCGTGTAAAGGAGGAAAACATAATTTGGTAGACAAGAAACTACATTATAAACAACTTTTTTATGAAATTTTAGATGGTCAAATTGAGATTAGATTTTCCGATTTACATTAATTGAGGTTTTTCGACTTGACGAATGTTTTTCAAAAGAGTTTTCCAATACACTTTTAGATAAGTTAGTTCTAAAATGTAAATTTTTTGATAAAATAGCACAGCACAATGAATTAGAACAACAAAATTTTTTGGCAAGAGTAACTCTATACCTCCACGTTGGCTCTTGCTGGGCAACAATTAATTTTGTCATTGAAGTAGCTGGTACGGTCGCTGCGCAAAGGTTAAATTAACTGGCTGAATAGAGTATATTTTTATGTCCAGCCTCCTCTATTAACAAGAACATGAGCTGCCACTGCTCTTAAGTAGGTCCAGGGGTACAAGACACCCTATCTGATACTGCATCCACTGGTCCTGAACCAGCATTCAAAACTGCAGCAAGAAACTCAAGTCACAAGACAATTGGAGCGCCAATCTGTAGCTTAAGATGAGAATATAACTGGTACTATAGAGTTTGTTCAACCATCCTTTGCCGTTACGTCATAATCGGTGACGTATTCTGCTGTTTTACGTCGTCATATCGTCGACTTATTACGAAAAGTGACCAAGTTACTTGTTGGATATAGATCTATACAGGGAAAAGTGTGCAAGTATATGATGAAAAAAATGTTTGTTTTGTAAATAAAAATATTTAAAATTGGATTTATGCATTCTGTTTTGTATCATAAAATTTAAATCTTGTTTCCTGCAAAAAGAAAATAATCTGACGATATATTGGTTGAATGTTATTTTAGTCAATCTCAAAATTATAATTAATGACATTATGTTAAGAATTGTTTTCAAAATATGACAACTGCACTGTCAAAAGTAACAGATAAAATGTATGTCGACTTTAGATAAGAAAAAAGTTAATGACGTCATAATTCCGTCTCATCCATTTCATGAATGAGAGAGCAAGCTGGACAATGTATGACGTATCTATCGCCAAAGGATGGTTGAACAAACTCTACGTATTCTATTATTCCAGTTACCTTTATTTGACGTAACCTAACAATCATTTCGTGAATTTTGTCATCTTTTTCTCTAACTAATCGTTGGATATCTGTATCCAATCTTCCTGTCAATTCCCCCTTCTGCCTTATTATGAGCTGTCTTAAGCTGTTGATCTCGTCATTTCCAAGATCTCTCAGCTTTTCTGTATCGGACTTATACATAGCCAGCTCTGTTTGATGGTGCTTATCTAAACTACAAAAAAAAATAACATAATATCTATCATCTCTACTCTAATTGAATATAAATGAAGTGGGTTGATTCCTAATCTCATCAGATGTATTAGCCTAGTCAAAGTACACATACCTCACAAAAAATACAAAAAACTTGAAAATTCAAAATTGAGTATTTAAAAGGGTTGTGTTCAACATGAAAAAAACTTTTTCTACACCCACATGTATATTATCCATTTCCTACACAGTTTAGAGAATGGAAATGTAGGCCATATCGGTTAACTGAACGTATATGATTTCATATACATCCTAGAACGTATATGAAAACCACCAATCAGCATTCGCGTTTAGTACTCGTCACCCATCTTTTTTTCAATTTAAAGAAACGTCAAAATAAATTGTCAAAAGAAGTCTCTCCCAGAAGCACTGGATCAAGAATATTTGTTTATAAAAATAAACTTGAATGAAATAAACTTTATAAATTAATAACAAATACTAAAAACAGAATAAAATGGGTATTTAAGGGCCTACCGATTGACGTTAGTTCTTATGACAGTATGTACTACTTCTGAGGTCCGCCTATAATAAGTCTCGGTAGCCGAGTGGTCAACACACCAGACTCTCATTCGGTAGACCCGGGTTCGATTCCGAATGAAGAAATTTTTTTTTTTCAATTAGTAATTTTATTTTAAAATAATTATTCTGCTCAATATTGATAACTACAACAGGCAGACGCTTGAAATATTTAGCAGAATATTCATTCTTATAAATAAAGATACTGTACCCTTCGTGCGGGAGTCCGACGGGCAACATCTATTTATAACAGCATCGCATATTTAAAAAGGGAAACCGTAATGTTATAAAAATTGTACATTTAAGAACTGTACATTTATCACAAAAAATTAGTGAAGACATAAAATTGAATTGGTACTATTATGAATAAAATTGTTGAAAATTTTTAATTTCAAGTGATATTTATTTTACAGTTTATTCAAATGTTTATTTCCTACATTTTTTCTTGAATGGGTCGTAGAAAAAATATACTGTACGACTCGTGTGGATTGTCCATATCGCACTCGAACGATTGAGCACTCCGCCTACAGCGTCGTGCTCAAACTTCGTCCTCGTGCGATATGGCTATCATATCCACACTAGTTGCACAAACTACTATTACGATGCTATAGGCATGCAATTTTCCGGAAAATCGATGAGTAAATCTTTTTTGGGGTTGTTTTTTCTCTCTAATTTTTTAAATAATGAGAATACAGAAAAATGTTTACAACAAAAATTATAGCTGACATATTTATCCACGAGTTTTATCTGAAAAGTTTTTCTGTAAATTGGAAATTTTACGAGAAAAAATTAATGTCAGTGCCCTAGGTAACATAACATACGCGCGAACGGCCCGGGAGCTAAATTTATTAACCGCTCGAGTTAAAAGTTGATAAATTTGGGCTTATAACATTCTAAGAAAATAAATAAACACATGTAAAATGTAGGGAGATTTCAGCTTTCAGATAGAAATGCTTTCAAATTTGAACAAGTAGATTTTCTAACTGTGAAATCAATTTATTTTTCTACAAACGTGTTAAAAATGCCATTTTCAGCACTCCATAGAAGCCTTAAAAATGTCACTTTAAGACACTGAGTGCCTTAAAATGTTTATGGCACTGCTGGTAAAAGTGAATTGTCAAATTTTGAAAGCAAACGTCAAAATATTTAGATTTTATTTATTAACATTAATATTAATAGTAGTGAATAATAATAATAGTGAATTGCAGAATTCGCTTCGCTCATTCTGCAAACCTTCACATGCGTGCCATAAAAATGTACTTTTAACACTTATATCATAAATAACTAGTATAAAAAACTAGAGCTAAAAAGTTAAAAAACAATTATAGTTCCTATTTAATTAATACTTATTCCAGCGATAATTCTTTCTAGATTTAGCACTGCAAATGAGCATAAAACATTATCGTTATAAAAGCAAAGCCATCAATATTTCGAATTTTAAACAAAGGCTTCTTAAAAATCTGTTTTTTTTGCATGCCCAATTTTACTTGTTTTTTTAAGACTTCATTCAATTATATCTTTTTTCGGAATTGATATAATTCAATGAAACTTTACCACTGAACATTTGAAGTGTCTACTTTCGAAACAGTTTTTCTAAATATCAGATTGTTTAAATAATAGACAATTATTTACAATGAATACTTAAACCAGGCGTCTTTCAGCAAACATTCTACAACTTTTTATAGTGTTTATGATATTATCTAAAATTTGTAAACTTCATGATGGACCTATATAGAAGTGGTCGCGATACAAAAGAACACACCTATGGCTCAGGTAAGAAAGAGAAGTGAGCACAAATAAAGGTGAAAAAGCAGGTGAGAGAGCGGCTTATACGCGCCGCCGCGTGATGACAATAATAATAAAATATTAACAATAAAAATTTCAACAAATTACATTAAAAATAGAGTCTGTTATTGAAACAATAATGAAAATGAAGTGGAGTCAAAAAAATGAAGGTTCAATGAAAATCGTATGTGTCTTTGTGGAAAATTCAGATACAAGAAAAAGTTTCAAGTAAAATTTGAAGATTCCGCCATAATCTTTGAAGTACGCCATGTTATATAATTTAATTTTTCAATTTATTATTGTTAATTGGAGAAATTTGGTAAAAAAACGACTTTTTAGTAGAGGTTTACGTGGAAAATCAATGATAATACATTTAAAAAAAAAATTTTTAATGTATTTGTAGATACTCCATTTTGGAACACATTTCATTTGAAATTTTTTTTCTCAATTCCATTGTTTACTTACTATAGTGAAATTAAAAACATGAAAATTGATGTTCAAAAATACTACTAGGAAAATCGGATATATTTATGTATAATTTATTGTATAAACACGTTGTTAATTGTAACATATCATTGTAAGTAATCCTATGTTTATCCCAACTGTAACCCTTTCTATCCGAGGCCCTTTCAGTGATGTATTAAAAACGCTTTGATAGGCCCCTAAGCGTGGCATGTGTCCTTGTCTAATCCTTAAATCAATAGAAAAAAAAGAGAAAAAAAAAAGAAAAGAAAAAAAAAAAGAAAAACATATACTGGAAAATACAAAAAATATAAATGGGAAAAAAAGGAAAAAAAGGAAAAAAAAAGAATTATAAGTTATATTACCTACTAACCTACTACATATGTATTATATTGTACAATAGATGTATTGAAAAAAAAAATAAAAATAAAAAAAAAATTGCTTGGGGTTCATACTTACTCTTCTGTAATAAAAAAAAAAGTTTATATAAACGAACTAAAACATATTCGGCTAGGAGTCTCTCCCTGGTCATAAGAAAACAAAAAAAAAATACTAGGAAAATTTCGTATATTTTGGAAAATAATGCAGATACAAAAAAAATGTTCAGACAAATTTTGTAGATAAATGTATTAGTTACAACTCTTGATTTGAACATTTTCCTGTAATTTCATTATTTAAACAATTAGAGTGAAAAAACAAAAAAACAAAAATTTACTCAGCGATTTTCCGGAAAATTGCATGCCTAGCATCGTAAAGTTTTTCTCATGTTAATCACAACCCTTTTAAATACCCAATTTTGAATTTTCAAGTTTTTTGTAATTTTTGCGGCGTTTTACAGATATTTTGTGTGCTTTGACTAGGCTATATTGTAAAGCCTCCTGGAAAAGTAGCATTAGGAATATGGAAAGGACAAGATAATGAATTGTTCCTTGGTGCTTACTCTTTTCTCAAATCCTCCATAGCTGTCAACCTGTCGTTTGCCATGCTTCTCCATCGGATCGCTTCTTGTCTACTGGATTGCAATTGAACTTCTAAAGTTGATAATTTGGTATGTAACTCAGAAGTATGTTGTTCCAGAGCATGAACTTGGTTAACATATTGCTCTATAGCTGCTCGATTTGTTTTACTTTTAATCGAATTTTCCTCTAAGCTTCGATTTAAATTAATTAAATGAAATATGAAATAATTGTTCAAATATTTACCTTTTAACTTTTTGTTTTTCATCTACCAGCAGCTTTTGTATATTTTGCAGTTCTTCTTGTAACGAAGCTGCGGCTAAGCTATGTTTATCTCTGTCTATTTTCAAGAGAGTTTGTAGTTTCATTATTTGTTCGTCTTTAGTTTTTATACCTTCTTGCAAACTATTAATTGTATTCTTAAAACAAATTTAAACGTAAATAGTTGATTGGAAGCTTCTTAGTGTTAAATAACTCACCGCCATAGCTAAATTCTCTTCTCTCTGTCCATTATTTTCGTTTCCCACGTTAATATTATCCCCTCCGGCACCGCTGTTCGTAACCTCACTTTTTTTATTTTGCAATTCCATGATGTGTCTTTCGTAAAAAGATATTTGACTTTGTTTGTCACCGATCTGTTTTCTAAACATACTAATCGTCATTTCGAGCTCTGTAAGTTTAGCCTTCAGCTGGTCTATTTGCGTTTCTTTATTTGTAATAACTTCTTGAAGCTTGAATAAATCAGTTCTTAAATTGACAACGAGATTATTATTTTCCGGTGTTTGAGTGAAATCCTCGATAGTCTGAACTGAAACATCTCGAGTTGTTTTCAAAGTACGCGGTTTAGGATCAGGAGTGATTGGTTTTTTTGTTTCTGGTTCTTTGGGAGACTCTTTAGAAGTGAATTTCTTAACGTCAATGTCAGCGACATCGAAGTTTTTGTATAATTGTATCAGCTCTTGATCCAATTTTGATATTTGTTCATCTTGTAATTGTGCTCTATTTATGTAATGTTGTAATTCGTTTATTTTAAACTCGAGTTGACGTTTTAACCGAAGTTCCTAAAATTCAATCATAGTCCAGTAAATGAAGAGACAAAGCTCCTGAAAATTCACTGAGGACTTCACTTTGGGCTTAATTTGTGGGTCACGGCAGCTGTTTTTAAACGAGAAAAAACTTAACGCGATTGAGTTTACGGAAGGGGTGCCCCCCAAACCCTGGAAAACGGGTTTCTCACTAATATCTGGCTAAATATGCGAATTAGAGAACTTTTCTTCAGGTAAAAAATGAAGATCGTGTTATTATTTACAGAAATGGTCCCTATCATTTTTTTCGAAAATTCGATAGTTATCGAGATAATGAGACCTAAAAGTCTCCCCATTTCAGCTGCTGCTCTGCCTGTAGGAATTCTGCTGTCTATGCATTAACTTGTAAGCGGGCGAAGAATTGTTCCATAACTCGACAAAAAATTGACATTATCCGATGACTCAAAGTAGCTATAATTCCATGTGACTTGCAGCTCGTCCGTACTTGACAAGAATATTAAAAAAAGCGGTCAAAGTTTTTTTCCACAATATTTTGAGACTATTTCATTGATTTGTTAATATTTTTTTAAAAAATAGCCTTAGGAGGTCTTGAATGATCTCAGAGATTTTTTTTAATATCTTTCTTGCGATTTGATAAAAAATTGATTTGTTTATTTACATTTTTCAGCCGTTTTCGGAGTTCTGTACAATCTGTTGAACAAGCGCGATTTAAAAATGTATCATCCTATATATTGCTTTTCAATCATCATTTTAAATCTTGTGTGTGTGTGTGTGTGTGTGAGAGAGAGTTGGTCTCAGACGGTGTCCATTAACCACAGGGAGTATAGAAAGTTTAGATATTAATCTGAAGGAAAAGTCTATATTTCCAGTTTAGCATCATTAACAAAACGTATAAGTAGGTCAAAAATAGCCTTTTCGTTTTTTGCCAGATAAATAACAGGCATAAATTAACAGGCATGGGAAAGTTGTAGGCTATGAGAGAATTATAAAGATCTGTTCTTTCTGTCAGTCGATCCTCACATGCAAAAAAAATATGGTTGAGATCAGCTAATGATATATTATCGCAAGTACAAAAAGGTGTGTTGAAAATACTGTAACGTTTATTCTAATTTATATTTACAGATTTATATTCAAATACAGTCCTTATTTAATATTTTATATAATACACTAAACACACACTAACTATAATTTATATGAGAGTCACTTAATAAACACTTTATCGAGGCGCGATTGCTTTCTTTCAGTATCAACACTAACTGACTAACTAACTCCGCTGCGATGCTTGTCGCCTATTTATACTCGCACGTCTTGTAGTTCTAGTAAACTCTCGAAGCTCTGGTGGATGCGCTGGGTTTTTCTAGATATTACGTATTCCAGATTATTCTCGAAAATAAGGCGGAGGAGCCATAGTCGTATCATATGGGAATTTCACTGGGGGCACTAATTGAGCACATTAATGCACCAGCTTGCGTAACAATACCTATTTTGTGTAGATAAGCCCGAAAACGTCCATGATTCACTTTTAAACGTGTGAGAATTCCCTGATGTCTTTTGCTATAATCTAAATTTAAGAGGTTACTTTTACTGGGGAGTTGCGGATATAAATGGAAATACTGATTGTTGTTTGTTTTTGCAATATTTTGATAATAGTTTTTCCAACGTGTGAGGGCTAATTCTTTGTGGCTATTCATTAAGTCCGAAAATGATTGGGTTTTAGTTAACTTAGAGTGTCTAGTTTTCAAATGTTCTTATTGATTTTCAATAAAATCCAATCATTTTCCAGAAATCAGGGAAATTGATTACACCGGTAAAAACCGGACTTTTTTAAAAATAAATGAATAAACAAATCAATTTTTCATCAAAACGCAAGAAAGATATTAAAAAAAATTCCTGAGATCATTCAAGACCTCCTAAGATTCCATTATAAAAAAATAGGATAACAGACTATTTTTCAAAAAAATATTAAAAAATTAATGAAACAGTCTCAAAATCTTGTGAAAAAATACTTTGACCGCTTTTTAAAATAGTTTTGTCAAGTACGGAGGAGCTGCAAGTCACATGGAATGATAGGCTACGGGTCTTCCCATTGTGATGAACTTTGAATCATCGGAAAATGTCAATTTTTTGCCGAGTTATGGAACAATTCGTCCGCCCGCTTACAAGTTAATCGCGTTAAGTTTTTTCTCGTTCAAAAACACCTGCCGTGACCTACGAATTGAGTCCAAAGTGAAGTCTTCAGCGACTTTTCAGGAGCTTTCGATATTTTCAGGTGTTCAGTTACTGGACTATCAAGGTTAAAGCTCACTAAAAACAAATGTGGATACTGTGATACTGTGAATACTTCCTTACATTTATTTGAAACGTCTTCTTTTCTTGCATCCAGTTCGCCATTTTTCTATACTCTTCTTTATAACTGTCACTTCCAATATCTTTTTGTTGTTTCAAATAATTCAATTCAATATTGAACGTTTCCTTCAGTAGATCAGCTTCTTTTTCCGTTTCTTTGGCTTTTTGTAGAGCAATAAAACTTTCATGTTTTTGATTGTTAATATCAAGTAATTTGCGTATGTATAATTCTTCGGAAATTAAAGGTATGTACCCGTAGCATTGCAGCCTTTGATTGTTGATTACATTTTTCAGATGTCTGTAAAAACATATAAATTTGATATAGTCAAAAGCGTATGTATCAAATCATAAGACACAGAGGTTACCAAAATGTGAGATTACAAAAATATCCTGAAAAAAAATGATGGTTGATGTTTCTTGCATGTTTCTTGCTTCTTATCATTCAGTCAAAATGACCTAACTGACATTTAAATGAAAACTTTGCTGGTGAAAGACGTTTTAGAATCGCTGAGAACTAAATACATATCCTTTTTTCTCCCGTCAAAATTGCATAGGTCTGTCTCATCTTAAGTTATGATTAAACGCAATAAAAAAAAAAAACGTTGAGTATGTCTTTGTTGAATCGTATGATCCACATGGTAACACTGCATTTGACTATAATAATTTTAATACCAACTTCAAACTTTTTTTGTTCAAGCCACTGTCGATAATGTAAGAAATAAAAATACAAACTATGGAAGTTAATTTCCTGGCGCCACGTTGAGAACACTCTATTAATTAGAACCATAAATTTACATCAAGGGCTTTGTAAACAATTATATCAATAATATCAAATTAACTAATGAATATCATTTCAGACGGCTCTTATATTCTTACAAAAAAGAAGATTTATGTTAGTCTAGTCAGTATTTATATAAAAAAGAAGTTTTAAGTTTAAGACTGCAAGAAAATGTGTTGCCAAATTGCGAAAAAGCAAGAGCAAGACCATCCTTATACTAAGACTAAGACCTGTCAGGCCTCTAAGCTAGGAGTTTTGGATGCAGAACCAACCTGGACTTCACACCTACATGACAAAGCCAATAAAGGGAAAATAACACTAATGGCAGCCAAATGGGCGATAGAAAGAACATGGGGACTAAACGGCTCTTAGTCCAGTCGGGTTAGCATTAAAGGTGGATGTAAGAGCAGTAGGCGAGATTTTTGAAGCAATCCCTCAAAAATATCATGGTTAATTATAATCAATTGCCTCCACCGGTTTTTAGAGAGTTATTGGAACTTTTATAAGGTCAAGCAGTAATAGTACTGTCCTTATAGTGACATATGCGCATTTGATGTTTTGAATAAGGGAAACATTATTATTATTAGAGAGATTTTAAGCCACTTATTTGATCAACGTTATAGGTTATCGGTTATTTTGCTCATGCGCAATAGGAAAAAAATAACCGATCACCTTAATAAGCGATAACGTACTCCGTTATTTACGTCGAAATAAACGAAACCTTATTAAGCGGTAAGGTTTTGACATAATTGTCAGGTGTATTATGTTTATTTCTTTGAATAAAAATAGTTATTTATGTACCAAGGGTATAAATAGATGTTTATGCCCTGAGGGCGACGTCTTACGTACCCGAGGGCCTCTGGCCCGAGGGTTTGTAATTCGCCCGAGGGTGTACACATCTGTCTATACCCGCGGTACATACAAACTTTTATGCCATAGTTCGTTATTGCAATCCAATCTCAATACAAATCAGTGTTTTAAAAAATACGGTTTGAATTGATAGGTGACGACCTTTAGGTCTCATCAGCCAGGCTTTCGAACTGAATGAACCAAA